>JXCR01127749.1:24047-44334 GCA_002079205.1 Phalaenopsis hybrid cultivar
ATATATATATATATATATAATGTCTCTTCTCCACTGTTCCGCTCCTTCGCTTTGCTAGGGTTTCGCCTCATGGAGAACCCTAACATCTGCTTCGCTGATTCTCGCTTTGTCGAGCTCCTCTTTCGTCGATTTCATTTGTATTCGTCGTGCTTTGTGCTTTCGTCCTTCATCGCGCTTCGTATTTGTCGCGCGTCGTCTGCTTGCAGAAGAAGGGCTCACGTTCCGTCGTGCTTCGTCTTCGTCGTGTGTTGCCTGCTCCCGTCCCCTCGTCTTCGTTTGCTCATGGAAAGACCATCTCCGGCAGTGCATCGTCTGCTATAACCCTTTCCCTGCAAGCATTGATTGCCCCAGGACGCTCCTACGCCATCGCTCTTGCTAGCGACAGCCCCACTCGCCCTCTTATTTCGTGTATGTTCCCGCAGCGATACCATGACACCTTTGCGCAGGGCGTTGACACCTGATTTCTTAAAAAAACATCCCGTAAAAATGGTAAGTCTACAATCTTTCTCTCTGAAGTCGAGATCTCCATCTTAGCTTCATCCTGTCGATTGGTCCTAGTTGGTAAATTCCTTTATGGAAACTCTAAAATCGATGTAATTCGAAAAGAGTTTAAGCAAATGCGTCTGAAAGGGGAATGGAAGATTGGTAAATTGGACGGTAGGCACATTCTTATCTAATTATCAGATGATGAAGACAATGCTCATTTGTTTGCGAGAAGACTCGTTTGAATAGATGACTGTGTGATGAAAGTTTTAAAATGAACAGTCGACTTTGATTCTCTCACCAAACCTCCTACCATTCGTGTTTAGTTGCGCTTCCCGGATTTGAAGTTTCATCTCTCCAGTCACGAGTTCCTCTATTCCTTAGCTATGGTCTACAGTAAACCCCTCAAAATTGATATTCCTATAGTTAATCTAAGTCAGTCTTCTGAAGCCAGAGTTTTGATTGAATGAAACATTACTTTACCTTTTTTCGGGTGAGATCTGGATTGGCTCACAACACCTGGATTATTGGCAGCGGGTATAACTCGAACAGTTCCCTTTTTTTTTGTTAAGTTTCATATCTAACACTATTAGCCGCAATCCCTTTGTGGATGTATCACTTTTCCTATGATTAAAGGGCTGACTTATTAGCTGATTTTGGGGTAATTTGGTCATTTGTTAGTTATTAAGTTGATCACATATTTTTTATAAAACACATTCAGGAATATATGATTGTTGCACTAATCGTATATGTGAATATAATTCTTACTAGTGATGATGAAAGAGAAATTCTTAAAATCACAGAAGTGTTGGCCGCTGAGTTTGAAATTAAGGAGCTAGGATGTAGGAGATATTTCCAATGCTTGGAGGTTGCAAGTTCCGAAAATAGTTTGTTATATTATGGAGAAATACATTCAAGATCTGCTAAAGGAAACTGTGATGATTGGATGCAAATCTACTAATACTATAATGGAACCTAACAAGAAGTTTAACAAAGAAGAAAGTATCTATGTGGATAAGGGAATATACCAAAGATTGACGAGATATTTCATACTCTGTCAATATTGTGAGGCAATACATGAATTGCCCAATTGAAGTGCATTTATAGATGATTTATAGGATTTTGAGATCTTAAGAAGACTCCTAATTATGGATTAATTTTTAAGAAAACTAGAAACGAAGAAGGTAAGTCCTACACTGAGAGTAGTTAGACGGGAGAACTCACTGATAGAATGTTAGTCACAGGTTATTGCTCATGTGTATGGAAAAATTTGGTTACATTGAGAAGTACGAAGCGGGTGGTTGTTTCGAGAAGCAATGTAGAATCGGAGCATATGACACTTGACTAGGAGATCTTTGAAGGGATCTGGATTAAAAAATTGTTAAGGGAACCGAGTTGTTCTTCACATAGGCTCATACAAATGTTTTGTGACAGTCAAACAATTATCAGTATTGAAAAAATCATGTGCATCATGAAAAAATCAAGCACATTGAAGTTGATAGACAGTTTATCTCTGTAAAGGTCAATGTGGGATTTATACATCTAAGCTACATCTCGACACACCAATAAGTCGTTGATGTCTTCATCAAAGCTCTTCTTTTCAGCACCTCAAAATTTAATACCAAGCTCGGCCTCTACAACATTTTCGACATAGCTTCAGGAATAGTGCAAAATCTGAGAAGATTTGCTTTTTTTCATATTTATCTTTCTCATGTGGGACGGCCACCACCTTCAAATTTTGGAGAATTTGATTGGGATATCTTAGCAAACCTTTGGTTTGGCTTATTCTCTTCCAATTTTATGTTTTTTTTTATTTTTTTATTTAGAATTATATCTTTCAAATTTAGCTGTGATACTGGAACTAGTCAAAACGAACGAGAACAAAAACATTTTTTATTAAACAAATGAATTAGGGCAACAACACGACTCAAAAAGAAAATAAAACACATCAAAATCCTATCTCCAGTTGTGACACAAAGAGAAGATGTGAAGATGGTGGAGTGTTGGCGCAGTGGTTGAGAGTAGTAGTGGCAAGTAATGGGGAATGGGCGTTGGAAGGTAGGGATGGTGGTGGTCGGTGACTAGGAGTGGGGGAGAAAGGGTTTGGTTGGCTGGCGGTGGAATTGGGAGAGGCGACAAGTGTCGGTAGGTGGTAAGGGATTAGGAAGAGTTGGCAGTTGTACGCTGCGGCTGGAGAGGAAGGATGGCATGTATGGCTACAGGGAAGGAGGTGGCAGGGTGCTGGTTGGATGTTGGATGGCCTAGACAGTAAGTACTGCTGCAAGAAAAGGGGATGGTAGCCCACAGGGAGGAATAAGGGTGACCGACAACTAAGGAAACATAAGGGGGAAGATGTAGGGAGGAAATTAGAGTGGATACAACACCACCTCGAAGCAGAATACACTCGGAGCACCATCCGTCGTCGGATACAACTTTAGCAAGGGGAAAGGAGACTCCACATAGAATCTGAAAAAAAAAATCACACCAATAATTCAAAAAACACTCACATATATAATAGCTAATATGTAAAATAGGAAGGGGGTCCCTCCCTTGGGTGGCAACCAGAAAAGGAAGGGGAAAAAGGGCTGGAAACAGGGGCTTGGATTGGGGATACACTGTATCTCTCGCTTCTAAGAAGATCGATCGGTCCAACAAGGGATTGGACCAGGATCCATGTTGGACGGTTTAGGAACCAGTCGGTTCAGTCGGCTCCAAATTGCATAGTGTCGCCCCTCAGCTTCTGCGTCTCCTGCATCCCGTCTTCCTCACCTGTGTCCCATCTCCCAACTCCACGTCAATCTCCTGGGGTTTTTCTTTTTTTTGGAGGGGGGGAGAGGGGGGGCTTTGACTTTTTTCATCAAAGCTTCCGGTTCTTCATTTGCAATCCTAGCAGCACCTGGATCCCACTAGCGACCGCACCATTCTCCAAGGTGCCTAAAAGTCTTTCCTAACTTAAGAGCAACCATTCACAATGGTCCAATTTTCTGGGAGTCTACTGTTGAGCTGAACTGTGTGCCTCGCCTTTGTTGCTAAATACTCTCGTGATAACCACAAATGGTTTAACCATATATGAAGTGGGGGTAACTTGTACCTTCTTGTATGATGGTGGCGTTGGTGGTAAGGTATTGATCTTAATATCCTAAAATAGCTTCCGTTGTGCCTTTCTCATTTCTGGAGTTGGTGTCCAAGTCCTATCATCCCATGTCTTCACCAAAATTGATGTCACCGATGTTGCTTTGTTGGTAATGGCTCATGTGATCTCGTGCTTCGCCGAAGTAGGATGAAGTGTTTCTCATCATTGGTGAAGGAATGTGTATTCTTGAATCTGTCTTGTTGAGTCCTCCAGTCAACTGCCACGTTCTTCGTAACAAAATGTGGCAGACATCCATGAGATCACATCACACCACACCTACTCTTGTAGCTAGCTCTCAATCAAAAACTCCACTACGCTTCTCTGGTCAATGTTGGCTTTGTTCTCCTTCTTCAACCGTGTCAGAGAATATGGCTGGGAGTGCCTTTGAGTCTTGAGACCTTAGTGTTCTACCATCTGTGTGGATGTCACAGTCTTACTGCTGCCCCCATCGATGATGATATTGTATTCTTTTCCATTCACCATGCAGGGTGTAGAAGATATTGTGGTAAAGCCAATGAGGATTCCTCGTATCCTTAGCCTGTAGGATTCGCGAACGTGGTGGATGATACGCCTCTCCATGTTCCTCAGTATTCTCCTCGTCCCTAACATCTTCTACGGTAAAAGACACGACTTGGCTTATCGACAAGCTGGAGGCAATGTGTTCAAATCCGTGGCGTTTGAAACACTTTCTGGTAAAGACTGTAGCTGGTGTACTACTCTTCTCAGGCTTCTTTTCACTGGGGGTGGCCCTATCCTTATCCGACCCAGCTTTCTCAACTCCCTGAGGCATGCTTTTACCGATGTCTCGAACTGTGGGGGACTGTCTGGCTGGTGGTGGTTGCATATTCTGTTTCTACTGCCTCTCCAATTTCAATGCTAGTGTCAGGACATCTCCAAGTGACAAATAAGGATGTAATTGTACCACATTGCTAATAGAGAGTTTCAGGCTCCCAAGTTACCAGGCTATAGTGTGTCCATCCTCGGTTAGCTCACATTTCATCTGTAAGTGGTCAAATTGTGCCATGAACTCCTCTGGTGATGGATCACTCTAGTATTGGTAGTAGAGCCTCAGAAACACATCCTGACAATAGTGGGGTAAGAGGTATTTTCTCTGCGTTTCTTTCTTCATCTTCTTCCATTTGGTAACCTTCTCGATGCCTTCTCTTTTCCTCTGTCTCTGTAAGTTTTCCCACCACAAAGAGGAATTTTTCTTCAACTTGATAGAAACTAATTTGACCCTCTTATCCTCTAGCACATCCTTATACTCAAAGATACATTCAATAACTTGCCTCCAATCAATATTCTTCTGAATCCATACCTCCCTCAAATTATAGCAAATCCACCTTGATTTCGTACTCACAGTGTCCTCCAACGGATGTCTCCTTTCTAGGCCTCCTTTGATACTGGATTCTGAAACGTCATGGCCTTTCATCTTCATTACTGACATCCTCCTTATGGATAGGGTTGAAATTTTTGTCTCTTTTGCCTCTTTGACTTTTCCTATCACCATCAAGGGTGTGTCTCTCCAAAATGTCATCCCAAATCTCTATTGAAGTCGATGGATCTCTCACTGTATCTCTCCCTAGGTACACATGGGCATGTTTCTCCTAGATGGCATGGTTAGGGTTTGGGATTTGTAGAAGTGGAAAGGGTAGTTAGTGGTAGGAAAGATAATTTTTGATTTATGGTGGATGCTAGGAAACCCTAAGATAGGACTAGGGTTAGGCCGGTGTTGATACCAAATGATATTGAAACTAGTCAAAAACAATGGGAACGGAAGCAATTTTTACTATGCAAATGAATTAGGGTTACCCGACTCAAAACGGAAATAAAACGCATCAAACTCCAATCTCAGGTGAGGATCCGAAGGTGGTGGTGGCATCGGCGCGATGTTTGAGAGTATTGGTAAGGAATGGAGAATAGAAGTTAAAAGGTAGGGATGCTGGTGGGCGATGTCTAGGAGTGGGGGAGAAAGAGATAGGTTGGCTGCCGGTGGAATTAGGAGAGGCGGGAGGAGGTTTTGGTAGGTGGTAAGGGATTAGGAAGGATTGGAGGTTGTTAGGTGTGGCTGGAGAAGAAGGATGACAAGTATGGCTGCAGGAAAGGAGGCGGCATGGTGCTGGTTGGTGGCTGAATGGGCTGAACAGCAAGTACTGCTGCAAGAAAAGGGGGTGGCGGGCCAACAGAGAGGAGTAGTGGTGGCCGACAGCGAGGGGGAGATAAGGGGGAAGACGCAGAGAGGAAATCGAAAAGGATAAAATACCACCTTGGAGAAGGATACAACCGGAGCACCATCTATCGTCGGATACAGCCCTAACAAGAGGAAAGGAGACTCCCATAGAATTTGAAAAGAGAAATAACACCAAACCTAACCCTAATTCAACAAATAACCATATATATATTAGCTAATAGATAAAATAGGAAGGGAAGGTCCCTCTCTTGGGCAGAAACTAGAAAAGCAAGTGGAGAAGTGGCGGAAAACTGGCGCCTGGATGGGGGATATGCGGTATCTCTTGCTTCTATGAAAATCGACCGGTCCGGAGATCCATGCTGGTCGGTTCAGCAACCAGCTGGTTCATTCTTATCCAATTCGCAGAGTGCCGCCTTCCGGGCTCCGCGTCTTCCATGTCCCGCCTTCCTCGCCTATGTCCCACCTCCCAGCCTCGCATTAGTTTGGTACATTTGTAAATAAGGACTGATTGGTTTCCCTATATATATGTACTCTATTTATGAATAATTGATGAAGCAATTTTTCTCCCCAAGTAAATTCAACATATTAAGATATGTATGGAGCCATTAACATATATGCAGACACATTCCCATTCCATTTGAAGCCTTTATCAACTTGTCAATCAAGTGAAATGATATTTTATCTTAGTCTGATGAAATAAGCTTCATTGCAGCCTGTTTGTTCGGGTTATGTAATTCCTTAAGTTTCTTGTCACTTTTCATTACTTTGTCCCAAAACCTTAAAAGCCCTTTTTCTCCACAATATTGTATTGTACTATCAAAATTGCATATATGGTGGATGATGCAACCACATTTTGGACTTTATTCAGAATAGTTTTCAATTTTTTTTTTAGTTTAGTATTTTCTTAGCCAGTACTCACATTTCTTTCTAACTTTTTTAGTGAGGGGAACGGAAGCATTAAGGCGTGGAAGCCCTATGGTACTCCACTTATGGCTCCATTTTTGGGTGATGGGTCCGTGCGATGCGCTGATATCCGAAGGACGTTACAGAACATGCTCATTCCTATGCTACAAAGTGAAAAGTCGCAACCTGGTTGTCTTTCAAATTCATTCTCACGTGTGGCATCGTATACTACTGACCATTATATCAGTACTGATGAGGAATGTGCTGAGAGTGATCATAAAGATGGAGGAAGCAACCATGATAGATCAGAAACAGATTGCCACCTGTTCCTTGAGTTGGTTGATGAAAATGATGAGCTCATAGATCTATCAACTATAGAAGAGAAGCCTCTTAAGCTGCGGTCATATTCATCTCCTTCATCATCAACAGTAGTATTTATCAATTGGTCCCAGAAGGATCTTCAGATCTATGATACTCGCCGGCTTGAGATCCTTCCAGAAGTATACAAATATGGCCCTCCGTTACCTAAAAGATCTCGTGGCGAGCCTCTCTCTTTATATGCTTGCCTTGATGCTTTCTTGAGGGAAGAGCCATTGGTTCCTGAGGACATGTGGTCAGTTTCATTATGGTTATGTTTTTTCTTCAATGAAATGTTTTCAATGTAGTCTGCTATGTTTTCCATTAGTTATTTTTATTCTCACGGGTGTGATTACATCATTATTTTCATGACTCTTATTACGCATTTGTGTGCAGGTGCTTGAAAATTTGTGTGATTGCTTCAACAATATGATTACACAAATAAATACATCAATTAGCTATTGCTTAGTATAATAGACTAACCATGTTATCAGTACTGAGGCTTAGTTAGGAAATACTTTGAGGCACTGCGTTATGTTGTTCCAAATAAAGGAGCTAACACTCTAATAGGTGTGTATGATATGTTCTGCAAATTAGATGATGTTGTAAAACTATGGAGACGATACACATCATGCGGAGTTTTTGTTGCATGTTTTTATATTAATCAAAAGGCAAATTTTAAATCTGTAGCACACAATGCTTATGTATTTACATATCTTACATTTAAACTTTTATATTTACATAGCACTTTGGTGTTTTAAATCTATGCATTAAAAGATATATTTTGCTATTAAAAAGTGATAATAGTGTTATTTTTAATGTGATATTAAAACTTTGAGTGCTATGTGTGTAAATATAAAAACTTAGGTGCAAGATAGGTCAATACATAAGACTTGTGTGCTATTGATGTTAATGCCCCTAATCAAAATTATGTTATGGAAGGGTATTTGGAAACAAACAAATGAAAAGTATTACCAGATGAAGCCAAAGTATAACTATATTGGTGTGTAGTATATAAAATTATTCATGTAATCTCCATCGTAGCTTTTATTTCTTGCATCTTTCCTTTTCTTCTCTTTATTGTTTATGGTCATTTGAGTGCAGTAGAGGGATTGCTAGGATCCAACAAGAGCTAAGATAGTGTTACTGTCCTGACATTTGAAAATATTGAATTTACACTCATCTCCTAAATATATCCTTGTTTTCTTGATTAGATTTATGGCCAAATTTGATATTTTCCTTTTTAAAAGGTTCTGTCCTAAATGCAAGGAGCAACGGCAGGCAAGCAAAAAATTGGATTTATGGAGGCTTCCTGAAGTTCTTGTTATTCATTTGAAGAGATTCTCTTTCAGTCGGTCTACTAAGCAGAAGTTGGAAACTTTTGTCAATTTTCCCATTCATGACTTTGATTTGACTGATTATCTTGCCAACAAGGGCAATTCTCAGCGCCAAACTTATGAGCTGTATGCATTGAGCAATCACTATGGAAGCATGGCTAGTGGACATTACACGGCACATATAAAGGCGAGCATTTAGCTACTTCTTTGTTGTTTAATGATCTTGATAATTGCATCGTTTTCTTTAAGTTGTGTCTTTGTGCCTCAGTTTTCATTTGTTCAGTTGTGCTAGTAATTACCTTATTGTTTTCAGCATTAGTGATTTGAATATGAACAACTCATCATCATTTAAAGCATTCATTGTTGGTCCTATCCAAACATTTTGGGGTTGGGCTAATACTCAGCAAAATCATGGATTCATACTAATCAAACAAGGGGGTTGATACCAGAGTTAACCTAAACCCCAAAATGAAATATTAAATATTATTACTGGAAGCAAATAGGCTTTTACAACCAACACATTTGAAAGAAAAATTGCAACAACATGCACAAACGAACACAACTAGAGTGTATCCCAAGGATGGTGGTGGTGGTCGGCGCGGGGGTCGAAAAGATGATTGGCAAGTGGACGGCAGCAAGGCGGTTGTTTGCCGAGTATCGGACAGCCAACAAACACTAGAGTGATGTGGGAGGGTTGTTCGGGTGTTGGAAACAATGATGGAGGGTTGAATTGGTGACGGCAGCAAAGAGGAGTGACAGGACAGCAGCAAAACGGTTGGAAAGGGAGGTCCTGAGTTGCGACGACAAGGGAGGAGGATGGCAGCAGTGAANTAGCAAGGCGGTTGTTTGTCGAGTATCGGACAGCCAACAAACACTAGAGTGATGTGGGAGGGTTGTTCGGGTGATGGAAACAATGATGGAGGGTTGAATTGGTGACGGCAGCAAAGAGGAGTGACTGGACAGCAGCAAAACGGTTGGAAAGGGAGGTCCTGAGTTGCGACGACAAGGGAGGAGGATGGCAGCAGTGAAGGGGAGGAGTTACGGCAATGGTGACAAACTAGAATGAGGAAAACAACTGGTCGTGCGGCTAGAATATCATAAATAGCCAGAAACATCTATATAGGGTGGCAGCAGCGAGCGAGAATGACGACAGCGGTGGGAAGGAGTGGGATTGTAAGACAGCAAAGGGAGGGCTGTCCTGGGGCTGCAGCAGCCAGGGGAGATGGCTGGAATGGTGGCAGCAAGGTGAGAGGCGGTTGGAAAAGATGGTAGCAAGTGGAAGAGGAGGTGGCTGGCGGCTTAAGTTGCAGAAAGACAGGAGTGTTGTCTGGTGGTTCTGGCAGCTAAGAAAGATGGTGGAGACGGCTNCAGCAAGGTGGTTGTTTGCCGAGTATCGGACAGCCAATAAACACTAGAGTGATGTGGGAGGGTTATTCGGGTGATGGAAACAATGATGGAGGGTTGAATTGGTGACGACAGCAAAGAGGAGAGACTGGACAGCAGCAAAACGGTTGGAAAGGGAGGTCCTGAGTTGCGACGACAAGGGAGTAGGATGGCGGCGTTGAAGGGGAGGAGTTACGACAATGGTGACAAACTAGAATGAGGAAAACAACTGGTCGTGCGGCTAGAATATCATAAATAGTCAGAAACATCTATATAGGGTGGCAGCAGCGAGCGAGAATGACGGCAGCGGTGGGAAGGAGTGGGATTGTAAGACAGCAAAGGGAGGGTTGTCCTGGGGCTGCAGCAGCCAGGGGAGATGGCTGGAATGGTGGCAGCAAGGTGGGAGGTGGTTGGAAAAGATGGCAGCAAGTGGAAGAGGGGGTGGCTGACGGCTTAAGTTGCAGAAAGACAGGAGTGTTGTCTGGTGGTTCTGGCAGCTAAGAAAGATGGTGGAGACGGCTAAGGGAGGTGTGTGGAGGATGGGAAATCAAGGAGAAATATCTTTGCGCGATCGAATGATAGTCGGAGCACCATTTAATCCTTGGGAGACTGTCACTACCTCAGACGAGTTACAGTCAAAGCACATTCTTGCCTTTGGATACAATTAAAAGGGGAACACCGTTAACCGCTGGCTGTCCTGAACATAAATATATGCAAAACCCCAATCTAAACCTTAATACAACATATATATAGGAAATGAGTGGAAATAAATGAAACAAAAGGAGGAAACTCGCTGAAAATTTGAAAGGAATCGAAAATGGACCCGCTCATTTTGGTTGTGTTATTCGCATGAACTAGCACACTTGTGGTCCGCATCCCGCACTGTAATGGGAGAAATCATGGGAGCAAAAATCGTGATAGAAATCAAAGCAGGAAGCTCCTACATCAATTCCCAGGATTGAGGTAGCTTCGACCTCATCTGTTAAAGCTTTTGTCTTCTCATAATAGTCAGATTGGCCCCGTTGAGGGTTGCCGAAATGTTGCAAGCTTCTGTTATGTCAATTCTATTGGCGTTGTCATTCCAAAGCATACCGTGATGGAATAAGTAATCCACTTTTGGCACAATCTAAGCTGGAATTACATATAGATGCACATTTTTGCAAAGTAATTTTCATGCTCTCAAGTCTGTAGCATTCTTCTTCCACTTCTCGTACTCGGTTGAATGTATCTGATAAACAAGTCTGTTAAAAAGAATCAACTCTGGGATGAAATTTAAGGTAGGCTGGATCACACTGAAGTAACCACTTAGGAAATGTCTCTTCTTCGTCTTCTTTGAAAGGTTTTGGATCCTACCGTAGAATTTTTCTTACGGCCATGCTCGTAAGATAATTTCCAACACTGTTGGTCATGCCTTCTGTTTGATCATCTGTCGGTGGGTATACTGTTGAATTAACTGTAATACCTAAACAATTTCATATGGTCTTCCAGAAGTAGCTTAAAAGCTACTCATCTCTAATATGTTGGATCTCTCTCGACAAAGAAACTAAAAAAGGATGCAATATATTTGAAAAGTCTGAATTTCTCTTTTATAGGGTTGTGATACCTCTGATATCGGTTCCTCGAACTCAATAGCATGGACAATCAGTGTTAATTTAGTTGGAGTCTCTCTCATGGCTCAACTTGAACAATCTGCATTTCTCCCTCATCGGTTGGAATTTGGTCCTCATCATTCATTTCCTCACCTTTTTTAGTGTATATTGTGTCATTGCTCGTTTCTTCAATAATTCTCTGATTAGTGAATGAGATCATTTTCCTGGTTGGGCAATCTGATTCAATGTCCAAATTCATTGCACTTTAATTACTTCCTGACTGGAATGAATTTGGGAAAGCTCCACTCTGAACTATTGTTATCTTAGGTGAGGTTGGTTTGGACGTTCTGTTGAGTGTACCCTTGTTACTTGACCATGGGGTTGACCCCTGCCTATAAGATGTGGTGATCGTTTAATGATGTGGTCTTTCCATCTTTGAAGTTGGGATCTGAACATTCGGTCTATAATGAGTTGATAGGAATTGGTATGTAGTAATTTTACTCTTCCCTTCTCGCTATCAAAGAAACTTCAAGTTTGCCCACCACTGAGATGCACTCTTCCTTAACTTGTTGGTTTTCAGTTTTATCAGTCCATCAGGTTGGATGCGCTAGCTCTCAATAACACATTCTAAGGTCCCGAGTGACTTGATGACTTCATTTGTATCCATGTGGCTATCTAATTATGACATCCACATTTACTTCAAAATTCTGGCTTCTCTAATATTTTATACCAGATTTTTGGAATGGTTCTTCATCTTAAGGAGCGAATTGAGTTTGTGTGACCCCTCTGAATGGTTTTTTTTCCTCAATTTCATCGAGCTGTTATAGCACTCGGAAGAGTGTCGTTGTATATCTTCCATTGTAAACTCCTGATCGGCGTTCAACACTTATCTGCTCGGAGGCATGATTAGAGTTTGGGTGTGGGTAGGTGGAAGGAGGTTTGTAATGGTGATAAAGGTTGGGGAAAGAAACATTAGTGGGGGTGGAGATAGGTTTGGGTTTGGAGGATGTTAGAAACCCTAGAGTAGGGCTAGTGTTAGGGTGGCTATCATACCAAATGATATCGGAGTTAACCCAAATCATAATAGAAACAATAATACTATTATCGAAAGCAAATGTGCAATTACAACCAACAAACTTAGAAGGGAAAATACAACAGACACTAACAAACACAACTAGAGTGTATCCCAAGGATGGTGGTGATGATTGACGAGGGTTTGGAAGGTGACATGAGGCTGGAAAAGGCGGTTGGCAAGTAGAAAATAGCAAGGCGGGTTTTTCTCGTGTCAGGCGGTAAGAAAAGAGCAGGGGGTGATGTGGGAGGGTTGTCTATGGTGATGACAACAATGATGGAGGGCTGAAATGGTGGTGGTAGCAGAGAGGAGAGACTGGATAGCAATGAAATGGCTGAAAATGGCGGTCTTGGTTTGCGGCAGCAAGAGAGCGAGACAGAATGAAAGTGAGGAGTTGTGGAAATGGCAGCAAATTGGACTGAGGAAAACGGCTGGTCTGGTGGTTGGCATAAATAAAAAAGGCCAGAACAACAATTTGGGGTGGCGGGAGTGAGTGGTAATGACTGAAGCGGAGACAGGGAGGCGTGTAATGACGAGACAATAAAGGTAGGGTTGTCTTAAGGCTATAACAGCCAGAGGAGATGGTTGGATAACTAAGACGGGTGGTTGGAATGGGTTCCAGTAAAGTGGGAGGTGGCTGGAAAAGGATGTCATCAGATAGGGAGGTGGTGGCTGGCTAGTGGAGTTGCAGGAAGATAGCATGAGTGTTGTCCGGTGGTTCTGACGGTGAGGAAAGGTGGCGGTGGCAGCGAAGGAAGGGTTGTCGAGAATGGGAATTCAATGATAAATATCTCCACTATGTCAAACTATAGCTGGAGCACCATTCAATCCTTAGGAGACGGTCACCACTTCGGACGAGTTACAGTCAGAGCATCTTCTCGCCTTCAGATACAAACCTAAAAGGGGAATACAACAAGCCGAAGGATATCCTAAACAAAATCTTATGCAAAATTCCAATCTAAACCTTAATACAACATATATATATATATATGTATATATGTATGTATATATGTATATATGTATGTATATATGTATATATGTATGTATATATGTANGTAAGTTGTGTCTTTGTGCCTCAGTTTTCATTTGTTCAGTTGTGCTAGAATTACCTTATTGTTTACAGCATTAGTGATTTGAATATGAACAACTCATCATCATTTAAAGCATTTATTGTTGGTCCTATCCAAACATTTTGGGGTTGTGCTAATACTCAGCAAAATCATGGATTCATACTAATCAAACAAGGGGGTTGATACCAGAGTTAACCTAAACCCNTAATACTCAGCAAAATCATGGATTCATACTAATCAAACAAGGGGGTTGATACCAGAGTTAACCTAAACCCCAAAATGAAATATTAAATATTATTACTGGAAGCAAATAGGCTTTTACAACCAACACATTTGAAAGAAAAATTGCAACAACATGCACAAACAAACACAACTAGGTGTATCCCAAGGATGGTGGTGGTGGTCGGCGCGGGGGTGGAAAAGATGATTGGCAAGTGGACGGCAGCAAGGTGNGATGGCCATGATATCGTTTTAGGGAAGTGCCAAGTGCTTGCACACCGCACAAAGGTCTGTGGCTGTAGCATTCTTGCATGCACATTGCTAAAATTTGTGAGAGTGAAAAAGTTATGAGAAGCTTATGATCTTGTGTAGCTTTAACTATTTAAATGATGTTTATATGCATCTTAATTTGCCAAGTGATGCTTGCTTTGCAGCCAAAGAGTCTTCTTCACCTACTGACCTCGTGGATAAGCTTGTGGACTTTGGCCTGTCCTCATCCAATGATACTCTTTTATTTGCTAAAGAAATATTTGCAAGAGTTCCTCACAAACAATCTGGTTTAAGTGTAAGTTTTTTCTGAACTTTTTTTCAGAATTTATCTCTGTAGTAAGTCTTTGATTCTTGCTTTGATACTACATAACTTTTTGCTGTTTTGCATCTTTTTTGAGTTCAAGTTTTATTGATATTGCAAGGTTTTAGCTTTGTTGGACAGTATGAAAGGTTTTAAGAATTTTGATTAAGCGATTTTGTGTTCTACTAAGGCAGTGGCAAGTTTTGGACGTTTTTTAAACTCTAGGTTGACAGTTGGTAGTGTGTTACTTGCTTAAATCTCTTATTTTTATATATAAATGCCTTGTCTTGAATATGATGTTATGAACAATCTTTTTCCTATTCGGTTTGGTGGCAACTAAGCTCTAGCAGAGTGCTGGCGGTGTTAGCTAAGTTCTAGAACCATTTGACAAGTCTCCAAAGAATTTTTGTTATCTTTGGTTGGGCCTCAGCGAAGCTTCAATTGGGTACCAATATGCTATGGTATATAAACCAGAAAAAAAATTGTAAGATGAATTCCAGCATTTGAAATCAAACTAATTAGATTTTAGACTCGTTACTTAAAAAATATGTTCGTGAATCTATAGGGATCTTAAATTTCATCCAATCTAATAGTCTTATCATCTGTTTATCTTCATGTTGATACTGGCTTAGTTATTCTTTTCATCGAATGCAAGTAAGTTTGAACTTTAGTTAAACTTGACTCAATTATATTAGATATGAATTATTCAGTCTTCACTTGGGATTGTCGCTTTATTGTTCTCTTGTTTTGTTTGGTAGAAAATAAAGTCATCTTACTCTCAAAGAGATGCATGATTTGTCATGCAAGTGTGTTTTTTATGGCCATGAAGCCTTGCATGAAATGCATATTCTGTTAAGCACTTTTTTTCACCAATTTCCTCTCAAATCAAAATGTTTATTGAACAAGGATTTAATTTTAATCATATACATTAGTAGTCCTTAATTTCCTGATATGGTGTGTATGTTTGTTCGTTAAGCTTGATGCATCATCAAAATAATGACCGAGAATGATTAGAATTTAATCAAGCTATGTAAGAAGTTCTCTGCATTACCATTTGTTCTTTATCCATGCTTGCTATAAATGCCTCACTTATTTTTGGAAGGATTTAATGGATGGAAGCAAACTTTATGCATAATAAGAATGTAAAAAAATGGTTAATAAAAGCCACATAGTTGCACCACTTTTGAACTGTTTCCATTTTGTTTTAGAAAATAAGTGATGGATGTTTCGGCCTGTCTGCCCTTGTACATTGGACTCTCAATTTTTTAGTGCGTGATGGAACCTGTGTTTCTCCAACTAAAAAGTCCTGTGATAGGATTCTTTGATACTATTAGGATTTTATAAATAAGCTTCTAACCTTATACTAGAATAAGGCCATTAATGAGCTTAGCCATCTTAATCATCCTCGTAAATCTCACACTGCAAGACAGGCTTTTCAAATTGAATAATGTAATTAACAATTTGCTGAGAATCTTATATACAATTCAAGAGAACTTTGTTGGGATGTATTTTATGTTGGAGCGACAAATATTTCTCCCCATGTTCCTTCATCTCTGTGCAAGTTGAGATGAGAGCATTCCCTTATAATTCAACATTATGAATAATGGTATTTTTCTATTGTTTTGCTGACTTCGTCAACATACTGAAGGTTGTTTTCCTCACGCCAAACAAAGAATTCCCAATCAGGCTATTGATTATCTGCATTTTAAGTTGATTATTTTGAGAAAGTTGCTCATCAAGACAATCTTGTATTTGTCTCGTGATAATAGGCAAAAGACAACACAGTGTGAATGTACAACCTAACTTGATAATTAAATGATATGATTGATTTAGGTGAATTAGTTATAAGTAAATTTCATTGAAACCGGTTTAGTTTACATATAAATATGAATTCAAGGTAAGTGATTCTAAATATCAAAAAAATAATTTTGTTCAATATCCTATTATGATAAGTAATATAAAATTTATTATTACACTTAGTTCAGTTGAATGAAAATCTCATAAAGCGAGGGTAGTTTTCAAGACTGACTATAATATATTCAATGGAGGCTAACTTATCATTTGCTTATGAAAAATTATATGATTTCTACACACACACACTAACATCAGTAGAGATTATATCTTATCTTAGTAGGGTCTAGGCATTCTGTATTTTCTTGTAAGTAGAAAATCTATTGGTTGAAGAATTGAGGCAACAACAATAGTTGGCAGTAGGTGCGTGAGGGTAATGTGATTACTAGAAATGTGTGAGATTGCTCTTTAGAAATTGAGGAATTTGAAGCAGAAGAAATTAGGCGGAATGTTCATTATGATTAGTTAAGACTGCAATTACAAGATGGTGCGAGAGATAGGCAATGTTTGGAAAAGGAGACACAGGGTTCTATGAGCAATGCGTGACTTGTCTACGTGATTGCATGAATGATTTTTGGGTTGCATTTAGAGGTAAACACAATGTGATGCTTAAGTGGGTAGGAGGGACAATCATGATGTTTTTGTTGTGTGTGAAATTTGTGTGAGCTGGCTAATGATAAGATGATAATGGACATGCGAAGTAAGATTTAGCATGTATATAAATGGTTGCGTGCGCTATGCCTTCAAGTTGAATCGAATGTTTAAAGATTTTTGAAAAATACTGATAGGACCACGAGGCTTTCGTGTTTTGTGGGTTTAAGCTGGATTAAGTTAACAATATTTGGATGAGATTTCATTGGCAATTAATGTGAGCACAAGTGGCTAGTGTGTAGCGGGATATCACAAAAGATTGGTGCAAGAATTGGCATTATAAGACAATTAGCAATCGCAATTGTGGAATGTAGTGTTGCAAGTTTGAACAGCTTGGTGAAAGAAATGCTAAATTCTAGCTCTGGCAAAATTGATAGAGGTGAGTTGATGAAAGAGGGAATGATAAAGAGAAACTTTATGTAAACAACTTGAACGATTTTTGTGTTAATTTTGATCTGTAGAATGCTTAATTATTTTCACAGATAATTTTTGTGAATCATTCATCAATAGTGTTATGAGTATATATTATCAATCTCTATTTATAGAAATTGTTTTACAAATATAATATCAAATAACATGAATTTAAAACTAATTTTATTTGAAAGTAAAGCAAATCCTGATATTATCCATAAGAAGAATGTTCAATCTTTTCAAAAAGAATAAATATTTTTGAAAAATTGGCAAATAATGAAATGGTTTTAAAGGGGTTTTCAGATTTCTAATTTAGCCCTATTTTATCTAGTTTGACTCTTTATCATCAAGCCAATTGAGTTTTAGGTGTTGATTTGGAGTGATTGGCCTATAATGCATACACTTGGATTGAAGTTGATATCACATAAAAAAATATAACAATTTTTATGAAAAAAATGGATAAACGTGAAGAAAAAGATTAAAAATTGATATGTTAAGTTTTTACTTTAGATAATTGAACTAGGAAGAATTTGACATTCATTACCGACCTCATTTAGTGGGAGAAAGGTCTGTTGCTGTTGTTGTGGTGGTGGTTAGTGATTATCATCAATTTGTACTCATATTAAGACAAATGATTATATTTACTGAGTTGGATTCTTAAAAATTAATAAACTTAAATACAAATGTCTAAAATGAAAAGGTCTAATTGACATAAAGACTTTATGACTTTTGTTCATTTATTTTAATTTTTGTTTTTGTTTTATTGATCTATTTATTTCCTATTATCCTAAATAAAAACAAATAGGCATGCTTGGCAGACAAACTAAGACACTAAATTATTGTAATTAAACCTATTTAATTCATAATTAGTTAACTTCAAACTAGAATCGTAGTTAGTTATCAATTAATAGTTTGTTAGAATCAGTGTTTATTTATATATATAGTTCAACGTCTTGGCCGGAAAGGGGGAAAGCTTGCTCTCTTCCCCTCTGACGCCGAGAACGGCGACTCGCCTCTTCTTGCCGACTTCATCTAGTAGGGAAGTTCCTGTATGGACATTTTAAAATGGAGTTTCTTCCAAAACACTTTGAACTGATGAGGCTTACGGGAGACTGGAAGATAGGTCCCTTAGATGGAAGACACATATTAATTCAATTGTCCAATGAAGAGGACTATGCACGCTTGTTTGCGAAACGTTTGGTGTGGTTTGGGGATTGCGGTATGAAGGTCTTAAAATTGTCAGCAAATTTTGATCCTAAAGCAGAGGCTCCTATTATTCCAGTTTGGCTTAGGTTCCCTTCTTTAAAGGTTCATCTCTTCAATCATGAAATCCTCTTCTCATTAGCTGCTATGTTCGGGAAACCCCTAAAATTAGATGCTCCCACCTATAATCTCACGAGACCTTCTATGACTAGAGTTGTAATTGAAAGACACGTGACTTTACCTCCACCTGATGAAGTTTGGATTGGGTCGGATCACATTGGTTACTGGCAACATGTATTATTAGAACAACACCCCTACTACTGCACATATTGCCGAATGTTTGGCCACGATCAGGATCAATGTTTCAAGTTACATCCGGAACTGAGGAAAGAGGATGGTAGGAAACAGTTGCATGTGGAGTAAGCTTCTATGCTCCCTGAAAATGTTGCGGCTGTTCAAGCAGAACCTTTAGCAGTCGTGTCCCACCCCAATATCATCCCTTCGGCTCTTGCCGAGGGTAGAACTGAGCAAGTGTTATCTGACTCGAATCCTCCGGATATCTCTAATAATGAGGGAGCTAGATTTTCTTCTGCCTCTCTCCCAGTTACTTCAAATGCTGATAAAAATCTAGATCCTACCCCCCTAATGCTATTGCCCCGATTGAGATAACAAGGCAGGTGTTACCTGCTCCGCACTCTCCTATCATCTCTAATATTTAGGGGGCTCATCCTTCCTCGACTTCTCTCCCTGACGCTTTGAATATGGATAATAATTCTATTTATTCTCATCNTAAAAACCAAAAGTGTCAAAACACGTAGTATCAGGTAGTTAGAGAGCGACCCAAATTTGTCAAAAGTGTCAAAACACGTAGTATCAGGTAGTTAGAGAGCGACCCAAATTTGCCTTACCTCTGCCTCTAGTTTTAAGAAAGGAGACAGCTAACAAATTGGTAAGATGAGTTTCATTGTCGGTAGTAACCAATGNCAAAAATCAAAAGTGTCAAAACACGTAGTATCAGGTAGTTAGAGAGCGACCCAAATTTGCCCTACCTTTGCCTCTAGTTTTAAGAAAGGAGACAGCTAACAAATTGGTAAGATGAGTTTCATTGTCGGTAGTAACCAATGTATCGTCCAATAAGTTCTTGAGCTCGAGTCGGCCTCCATTCTTCTTCTTCTTCTTGGAATAGAATTGTCATTCATCATCCAAAGGCGGACTCATCTGATTAGTGAATTGTTCTAAAGTGTGTCAGACATGTGTAGGTTGTTAAACATTGAAAGCATCTGCTTCTTGTACCAGCTGATTTTTTATTAAGTCAAAAGAGCACTCTCGTGTGTCTTGACATGTAAGTGCGTCTTCTTCAATAATAATGTGTGGTATAGACACGTTTGAATTAGTACCAGTAGTATGGGGAGNGTAACCAATGTATCGTCCAATAAGTTCTTGAGCTCGAGTCGGCCTCCATTCTTCTTCTTCTTCTTGGAATAGAATTGTCATTCATCATCCAAAGGCGGACTCATCTGATTAGTGAATTGTTCTAAAGTGTGTCAGACATGTGTAGGTTGTTGAACATTGAAAACATCTGCTTCTTGTACCAGATGATTTTTTATTTAAGTCAAAAGAGCACTCTCGTGTGTCTTGAAATGTAAGTGCGTCTTCTTCAATAATAATGTGTGGTATAGACACGTTTGAATCAGTACCAGTAGTATGGGGAGATGTTTCATGAGACCCCAGATTACCATGCTCCAAACCAGCAGGTGGAAGAGAGTGTTTTGGGAATGAAGGTAGCTCCATCCCCAATGCCGAAACCCTAGCATCCCCAATGCTTCATGAGACTCCAGAATTTTATTTACTGGGAGGTGGGAG
>JXCR01127749.1:52789-71935 GCA_002079205.1 Phalaenopsis hybrid cultivar
TAGGCATATCCAGTCAAATATTGGCTATGTTTTTCTTCTTCAGCTATGCTAAAGAATATGGCTGAGAGTGCCTCTGAGTCTCTGAATTTGTCTGCCAAGTGTGTAGATATCATATTCTTAATTCCTCCCATCGATGATGAGACTGCATACATTCCCGTTCACCGTGCAGCAGTGTAGAATATGTTGTAGTGAAGCCATTGCAGATGCCTCGTATCGTGATCCGTTGAACCACAAGTGTCTCTTTCATCTGGTAGTAGATATTACACCCCACCCTGTTCATCAGCTTTCTCTTCATTGCTAACTTCTTCCATTGCACTTTGCTTGGTAAAAGGCATGACTTGGCTCATCGGGCAGCTGGAGGCAATTTGCCTAAATTTGTGGCATTTGAAATATTTTTTAGCAGGGACTGTAGCAGGTGTGCTACTCTTCTCAGACTTCTTCTCACTGGGGGTGGCTCTATCCTTATTTGAATCAGTTTTCTCAACTCTCTGAGATGTGCTCTTATTGGTGTCTCCCACTTTGGGTGGTCGCTTGACTGATGGTGGATGGCTGCTTTGTTTCTACTGCCTTTTCAATTTCAGTGCTAAGGTCTAGGCATCCCAAGTGACCAATAAGGTTGTAGCTAGACCACATTGATAATAGCGAGCTTCAGTCCCCCAAGGTATCGGGCTACACTGTGCTCGTCAGGCTCGATCAGCTCGCGTTTTATTTGTAAGTGCTTGAATTGAGTTGTAACCTTCTCTACGGAAAGTTCTCACTGTTGTAGATTGTGGAATTTCAAAAATATGTCCAGGCGGTAATAAGTTGGGAGATATTTCTTTCTGCATGGTTTTCATCTTCTCCCACTCGGTAACATTATCTCTGCCTTCTCTTTTCTTCAACTTGATAGCAGCTAATTTGACCCTCCTAACTTTCTATACATCTTTATACTCGAAGATCCTTTCAACAAATGTATCCAATCAATAAGTTCTTCTGGTTCCATACCTCCCTCAAATTCTTGTAGATCCGCCTTGATTCTGTAGTCTAATATTTCCTCCAACTGATGTCTCCTCTCTAGACCTCCTTTGATACTAGATATTGAAATGACTTGGCCTTTCATCTTCATCATTCACATCCTCCTATGGAAGGGGTTGAAATTTTCGTCCATTTCTCCTCTTCGGTTTTCCATGTCACCATCGAGGGTAACTCCTTTCAGGGCATTGTCCTCAATGTCCGTCAATCTCCGTTGAAGTCGGTGAATCTCTCGTTGTATCTCTTCTCGGGTAGCCTTGGGTATGTATCTCATAGGAGGCATTGTTAGGATTTGAGATTTGTGGCAGTGGAAAAAGTATTTGGTGGTACAAAAGAAAATTTTTTTTGGTTTATGGTTGATGCCAGGAAACCCTAAGATAGAACTAGCTTGGGCTAGCTCTGATACGAAATGATATGGGAACTAATCAAACTAACGGTAACGGGAGCAAATTTTTTTAAGCAAATGATGAGGGTTACAAATATGACAANTCAGCAAACATGATGACAGCCAATCTGAGGAGGGAATCACCACAAGACAGGAGTTGGTGTTTGCCCCTGGGACNATTAAATATTAAAATTTTATTTTATTAGTACTTTTCAATTTTAATATTTTATTTAAATTATCCTAGGAGCTCCGTCTAAAATGTTGTATCTCATTTCCATTTAGTTTTTCATTTTTATTTTTATTTTCGTGCGCGAGTACACTAATGTCTTTAGTTAGTATCATAAGAGGGTAACTCTTGTGATTAACTTTTATATTTATTTCATTTGATTTGCATTCAATCTCTTTAATTTATTGAAATATGTTAAACTTTTAGCATGAATACAATATATGAAAACTTTTTAAAAATCGAACATTCATTTAATTTTATCTATACTATCATCGTCTAATCTTTGCATTTTAAAATAAGCAATTGAATTTAGTACAATTGTATTAAGTAATTACTCGTCTCACTTTTACCTTGATTAAGAGTATATTTGGTGCAGTTGCAGCTATATGAAGAAGTAACTGTGAAGCTGATATTCAAAAAGTTGCGATGTCTATTATTTTTATTTTTTTTTTGGAAAATGTCAGACTATAACTTTCTAGCAGTCACTGCAGGGAGTTAGGTTCTGTGGGAAAATGTAACTTTCAGCCATAGCTTTTTGAGAACGCGAACAAAACACAGTTTTGTCAAACTGAAAAAACTGTTGTGCGATACCGCACTGCCACCGCACCGGAGACCCAAACATGCCCTAAGTTAGCCTATAATTAGTTTGAAAGCAAAGATAACCTAATTCTAACTTTGCTAATTATATTCTCAAAACCTGAAATTAACATCCTATAAATAGTTTGAAAGCAAAGATAACCTTAATTCTAATTCAATTAATGTAAAAATTGGGGCCCACAAGGCTTGGCGGCAGTAAATCAATTGGAAAAGTCCAGCTACAACTTACAGAGGATCTGAATTTTGTCTCCTGCTGTCCCACGTAAGGGGGGTGCTGCCGTGTCTGTCCTGTGTAAGCGGGGAGCTCCCAATTCAGTTCATCTCTCCAATCCAATCTTGATATCAATGCATCATTAGAAAATTCAATGGGGCACTTCTCAGCCCTCACGGCTGCTTACTAACCTCTGTTGGTCCCCCCATGGCGCCTTACTTTTTTCCGGTGTGGTTATCAGGGATGATACGGATGTGTGCGTTAAAGCTGTTGGGAAACATTGGCTACACTGGGATAGTGTTTGGGTTGAACTGGAAACCGCCCTTGCCATCAAGGGGTGGATCGAACCATGGATGCATTAGACCCAAAATATCAATATTGAAAGTGATATCAAGAATGTGATCGAGTTCCTTAGAGGTAGTATGGAGCAGTACAAGTGGAACCGGCAACCACTTGATAGTCCAGACAGGTTATTTTTCTTTTTAGTCCTCGTTCTTGTAACAAAAGTTTTCTCCTTTTTTGTGCACAGTAAGCCTTGATAGATAGTTTTTTGTTTTCTTCTGAGATAGATACAAAGAGCTTTTTGCTCTCTTAGATCAGGATAGATCCCATACTTTTGATGCCCAAGTAAAGTGATTTTTTATACACCTTTTGTACCTTTTGATTATTATTAATGCAAAATGCATACCTTTTAGGAAAATTCATTTATCTGATAAATTAAATTATGTCTGCAATATCTACCATATCACTAAACCTTGCATCCTTCTTTGAAATCATGTATTGAACCCATTGAACCCATTAAACCTACAATCATGGTCGACGTTGCATGTCTAGCTTGCTTTACACAGCCGCTCCTAGTCACAATGCTTGCAACCATCCACATCTCTCTACTTCATATAGTGGTACAACCCGTTCACTTGATCCATAAAAAAACGCTCGACTTTATGTGAAGTTAGATTACATTAGATATGCACTTAAATTTGGGTCTTTACAACCATATTTCTATTAATAAGGATTGATGGTTCATAATTTAAGACACTAATTGATTCATTGCTAAATGAATGAAATTTGATTATAATGGAGGTCGGAATCCGCTTAAGATCGGAGTTGTATACATGAATTACTTCAAGTTGTATATGTGGAGTTTGTTCCCCTTCCCTTTCCATCAATTTATGTGTTGGACCTCATAATATGCTGTTCATGATTTTCAATTCACGATCCGTCTCATCAATTTTTTTATCATCTGTCTATTTTATGCAACGACATGCATAGATACATAGTTTCACGAATTCAGCATGACATATGTACATTTCACTTCAATAAACAGGTTTTTTTGACCTCCAAATCCTGCATTTAAAGCCTGCTTTAAAATTGGAAGGTTTACATACATAGAAGTGTCAATTCGGGTCAGCAGGTCTGGTTTGGGTCCGACTTGAATATGACCAGACCTGAATAGGGTCAACCCGAACCCAACCCGAATAATAAACGTGTTGGAAACTAAGACCCAAATCCGACCTGAACCTGAGTTTGATCCGCTAACCCGAACCCGAGTTTAATCAGCTAACACGAACTCAACCCAAAATTTTGTGTTTATTCAGGTCATGTTTCGGTTTTTGGGTTCAACTCGAACCTGACACGAATAATAAGCGGGTCAAATTCTCTGACCCGAACACGGCTCAAAAAATTTTTGGGTCAACCCTAATCCGGAATTTTCGTGTCGAGTTCGAGCCGTGTTGGCATGTCGGATCAGTTTTTAACACCCCTATACATACATATCCACTTAACTCCTATGCAATTGCATATCTAACACCTAAACTTCAATTTTTACATGCATACCACCTTACCTATACATGAGAAGGGGTATTTCACTTTCTAGAAGTTAAGATTGTGATATTTTTTGATGTGATTCGAAAGTGTTGTGATACTGGAACTAATCAAACAAGTGGTAGCGGAAACAATTTTTATTAAGCAAATGATTAGGGTTACAAACACAACTGAAAATTGAAATCAAATAGCAACAAACACTAATCCTTGACTAGGCTGACGACATTTGTAGGGAAGGAAAGGAGATGGCAGAAACAGTTGAGGGCTGTAGGGAAGAGTTGCGACAGTGGAGGAAAGTGGTAGGAGGGTTGGAGGCACTTCAGGAAGGCTTTATGGAGAGCAGCAGGGTGCAAGTTGGGCGCATGGAGAAGTGGGGCAGTAGGCGTGCTGTAGGGAAAGGGTCGGCAGTGGTAAACAGTGGATTGCAGGAGCAAGCCGGTGGGTAAAGGAGATAAGGGGAGCAAGGAGGGAGGGATTCGAGAAGGATACAACACCGCTTCGAGGTAGCATACAGCTGGAGCACCACCTGTCGTCAATTACAGCCCCAACAAGGGGAAAAAAGACTTCATGCAGAAATTTGAAAGAGAAACACACTAATGCATAACCATAATTCCAACAAACAAGAATTATTTATAGACTCCCACTAGGCAGGAAATCGAAAAGGAAAGGGGTCAGCTAGGAAACAGAAAAGATAAGGAGGAAGGGGCTGACAACAATGTTTGCCCCTTCTAAATGTTGCTCGATCGAGTAGGGACCTGGACCATCCCCACTCAAATCGGTTCTTTCAATCTTTCTGCCAACCAGTTCAACCGGCCAGCCTCATCCCCAGCGTAAGTCTCCTGGGGTTGGGGGAGCTTTAACCTGACTCGTTGAAGCTTCTGGTTCCTTGTCTTTAGTCTTAGCAGCACCTGGATCCCACTGTTGGTTGCACTGTCTCTCGAAGCATTGGAGGAACTTTCTCACGAGTGAACTTCGATCCCACTTGCGATCATCCATCCATATCAATCCGCTCTCCCGAGGTCCCATTGCCGAACTGAACTAAGTCTGTGTATTTCACACATGCTTTTGAGTATTGTTGAAGTTATCGACGATCGACTCAATCTGATTTGAAGTGAGGGTAGTTTGACTCTCTCTACACGGTGGTGGCCATGGTGGTAAGATGTCGACCGTGATATTCAAAAGTCTTCTCTGTCATGCATGTTTTGTGGCTAGTGCTGGTGTCTCAAACTCGTCATCCCCCGTTGTCACCAAAACTGGTCCTACCGATACTACTATGCTAGTAAAGGCTTTTGTGATCTTGGGCTCCGCCGAAGGAAGTAAGATGATGTGTTTCTCGTGCTTGATGAAAGAATGTGTTCCTGAATCTGTTGTGTTAAGTCTTTTGGTCTTACTGTCATGGTCTCCCCAACAAATGGTGACAAGCATCCATAGGGACAACATCACACTATTTGATCTTGTAGCTGTCTCCCAATCGAAAACTCCACTAGGCATATCCAGACAAATATTGGCTCTTTTTTTCTTCTTCAGCTATGCTAAAGAATATGGTTGAGAGTGCCTCTGAGTTATGAGACTCAATTTGTCTGCTAAGTGTGTAGATATCATATTCTTAATTCCTCCCATCGATGATGAGACTGCATACATTCCCGTTCACCGTGCAGCAGTGTAGAATATGTTGTAGTGAAGCCATTGCAGATGCCTCGTATCGTGATCCGTTGAACCACAAGTGTCTCTTTCATCTGGTAGTAGATATTACACCCCTCCCTGTTCATCAGCTTTCTCTTCATTGCTAACTTCTTCCATTGCACTCTGCTTGGTAAAAGGCATGACTTGGTTCATTGGGCAGCTGGAGGCAATTTGCCCAAATTTGTGCATTTGAAATATTTTTTAGCAGGGACTGTAGCGGGTGTGCTACTCTTCTCAGACTTCTTCTCACTGGGGGTGGCTCTATCCTTATTTGAATCAATTTTCTTAACTCTCTGAGATGTGCTCCTGCTGGTGTCTCCCACTCTGGGTGGTCGCTTGACTGATGGTGGATGGCTGCTTTGTTTCGACTGCCTTTTCACTTTCAGTGCTAAGGTTTAGGCATCCCAAGTGACCAATAAGGTTGTAGCTAGACCACATTAATAATAGCGAGCTTCAGTCCCCCAAGGTATC
The DNA here is from genome assembly GCA_002079205.1 of Phalaenopsis hybrid cultivar. NCBI lineage: Eukaryota > Viridiplantae > Streptophyta > Magnoliopsida > Asparagales > Orchidaceae > Phalaenopsis > Phalaenopsis hybrid cultivar. The sequence continues at coordinate 59,198 of JXCR01127749.1, forward strand.
GGGCTACACTGTGCTCGTCAGGCTCGGTCAGCTCGCGTTTTATTTGTAAGTGCTTGAATTGAGCTGTAACCTTCTCTACGGAAAGGTCTCACTGTTGTAGATTGTGGAATTTCAAAAATATGTCTAGGCGGTAATAAGTTGGGAGATATTTCTTTCTGCATGGCTTTCATCTTCTCCCACTTGGTAACATTTTCGTTGCCTTCTCTTTTCTTCAACTTGATAGCAATTAATTTGACCCTCCTATCTTTTGATACATCTTTATATTCGAAGATCCGTTCAACAGATGTATCCAATCAATAAGTTCTTCTGGATCCATACCTCCCTCAAATTCTTGTAGATCCGCCTTGATTTGTTGTCTAATATGTCCTCCAACTGATGTCTCCTCTCTAGACCTCCTTTGATACTAGATATTGAAATGACTTGGCCTTTCATCTTCATCATTGACATCCTCCTATGGAAGGGGTTGAAATTTTCGTCCATTTCTCCTCTTCGGCTTTCCATGTCACCATCAAGGGTAACTCCTTTCAGGGCATTGTCCTCAGTGTCCGCCAATCTCCGTTGAAGTCGGTGAATCTCTCGTTGTATCTCTTCTCGGGTAGCCTTGGGTATGTATCTCATAGGAGGCATTGTTAGGATTTGAGATTTGTGGCAGTGGAAACAGTATTTGGTGGTACAAAAGAAATTTTTTTTGGTTTATGGTTGATGCCAGGAAACCCTAAGATAGAACTAGTTTGGGCTAGCTCTGATACGAAATGATATGGGAACTAATCAAACTAACGGTAACGGGAGCAAATTTTTTTAAGCAAATGATGAGGGTTACAAATATGACAAAACTGAAATCAATAGCAACAAACACCAATCCCTGCTAGGGCTAGAAGAGAAGATTGAGGGCAGTGGTGGTGTCGGTGTGGTGGTTAGGAGTAGTAGTGGTAGGGGAAAGGGCTGATTGCAATCGTAAGGAAGAATAAGGTGGCGGGGCTATAGGGAAGGGTCACGACTGTGGGGGAAACTGGTAGGAGGGATGGAGGCACTTCAGGAAGGCTATATAGAGGGCAGCTGGGTGTGGATCTGGGGAGGTGGGGACAGCAGGCATGCGGCAGGGAAAGGGGCAACAAGAGTAAACTATGGACTATAGGAGCAGGCTGGTGGGTAAATGAGATGAGGAGAGAAGAGGGGGAGGGATTCGGGGAGGATTCACACCACCTTGAAGTAGATACAACCTGAGCACTTCCTGTCATCGGAAGACAGCCTAGCAAGGGAAAAAAAACTTCATGCAGAAATCTGAAAGAGAAACACACCAAANCAGCAAGAGCTGGGGGCTATAGGGAAGGGTCACGACTGTGGGGGAAACTGGTAGGAGGGATGGAGGCACTTCAGGAAGGCTATATAGAGGGCAGCAAGGTGTGGGTTGGGCGGCTGGAGAGATGGGGACAGCAGGCATGCGGCTGGGAAAGGGGCGACAAGAGTAAACTATGGACTATAGGAGCAGGCTGATGGGTAAATGAGATAAAGAGAGAAGAGGGGGAGGGATTCGGGGAGGATACAACACCACCATGAAGTAGATACAACCTGAGCACTACCTGTCATCGGAAGACAGCCTAGCAAGGGAAAAAAAACTTCATGCAGAAATCTGAAAGAGAAACACACCAAAACATAACCCTAATTCCAGCTAATTCCAGCAAACAAGCATATAAATAGACTTCCATAAGAAGGGAAACCGAAGAGGAAAGGAGTCCAGTGGNCTTTTTTTTGGTGAGGTACAGTATCTATCCAATGAGGTTTTTAGTATCCCACTCTTATTGTAAATAATAGAAAGGAAAGCTCTATGTAGGATAGCTAGTTCCCCTTAAGTTTAGAACGGTAATATTGAGAAGTTGGGATGAGGTATTTATGCTGGTGATATTTTTGTCATAAGAGAAATGTATTCGCCTAACATCACATCTAGCAAATGTTGTTATTGCCAAGAATTCACATTCTACTACTATTCTAACCATCCATCCCAACAATATATAATCGAACATTTTTTTACGTCGCACTTTATTCGCTTGGGTGTGTAAACTGATAGAACTCGAGCCATGGCAAGCTTGAGCTTGTTGAGCCTCACTGATTAATTAAGTTCAAGCTAAGTTCAATTCAATAGAGAGAGGGGATACCTTGACTTATGCAATTGTTTTAATAAAGTAAAATAAAAAAGAAGTTAGACAAGAACTGTTGAGAATCAAATTAATATAAGAAGTAATGTGTATTTTAGATCCTTTTAGTAATTTTTTTGTTCAAAACTTTTTATTTTAATACATTCTTAGTGTATTTTGTTCTAATATTTAAAAAAACTGTTCCACAAGCTCACAAGTCTGAGGCAGGTTAGTTCAAATTAGCTTTGTTTGCTCATTGAGGTCAATTAACAAGTTATCTACAAGTTCATGTGAACCTGTTTATTATTCAACTTACCTAACTTGTTTGACTTACAAATTTGTTTTGAGGGGTAGAAGTTTAGCTCAAAGATTAAAGATTGAATTAATTTTGTACTCAATAAAGTAAGAGTCGAGCGTTAGTGGCCCAGATTTGGAAGACGGTATGTCCTGTTCTGACAATATAAGGTATGATGAAATGAATTATACTTATTATTTATTATTATTTTTAAAAGGATGATTGTATCTAAGCAATAAATGAATAAAAAAGAAATTTTAATCCGTATTTTATAATTAATAGTTTACTAATACAATTGAAAAAAATATATAAGATTGACTAAATTAAAACTAAAGTAATAGCAGGAAAGACTCCTCGGTTTCAAAAATAAAAGTAAAATAACCAAAGTAAATATTGAAAAATATTAAAATAGAAAATTTAAAACTTCCAAGTCTTCTCTAGTAAAGAACTTCCTACGGGTGGCTGAAGATAACATGTTATGAAAAATATCAATGAGTGAGTTTGGCAAGCAAACATAGTAAATAATAAGTACTTATTAAAGTATAAATGGTAATGAAAACGGAGCATGTATTATGAATAACAAATAGAGAGGATTACTACATGTATGTATAACATTTTAAGGAAACAAGAGAGTGATAAATAAAATGTGCTCACTTGTCTCAAAGAAAAATACAATCATTTCAAAACAAGTTTCTTCTTATTCAATTTTTCATTTATATTTCTATGGTCGATTTTAACAAATATCTTGAAGCTGACAAGGAGAATACTAACTCAAGAAATCCCAACGATTTCTTGTGGAGCTATCACTCTATTGGTTTGTTGGCACAACTAGCTAATATTCAAAAGGCTTCTATCAACTTATATGTTATTACACGCATGCATTCAAATTTTTACACCGGTATAATATGTAAAAAGTATGTTATTTCTTGCATATTTGTGATATAACAGATACAAATTCATACAAAAAAATAAATAAATAATTTCGTAATTGTAGGATTAACTCAAATATGCAAGGAATTTTGCACCAATAAATTAAGGTTGTGGTTTACTTCATTATAAGCAATAATTGGAACATATTAAAAAAAAAAAAAAGTAACAAGGGCATGGCTGGTAAACATATAAAATAGTTGTAAATCTACTACAATTAATAAGAATTAATGCACTAGAAATGAAATGTTTATCCTCAAATGATAATAAATTTGATACTTTTAAGTATTTCGACGATTCCACTAGCATGTTCCTAAAAATTAATTATGCATATAAATGTATTAAACTAATAATTATTAGTATTATTATATCCTTGGAATATATATATATAATATTTGGATGGGTCTTCATTGGATTTTTATGTGTGTTGTACTGTGTGAGTTGGGCATTCTTTTAGGCCATCTCATACAACATATCTGTTCCTTTCCTTTTTAATATATTAACCCTTGGGCTTTTAATATATATATATATATAATATTCGGATGGGTCTTCATTTTCGCTCTGCTAGGGTTTCTGCTCATGGCGAACCCTAGCTCGAAATAGACGTCTATTTTTTTCGTTTGTTTGATCATTTTGTCTTTGTCATCGGCTCTGGCTTTCGAGCCTACTCGTCTGNATATTTGGATGGGTCTTCATTGGATTTTTATGTGTGTTGTACTGTGTGAGTTGGGCCTTCTTTTAGGCCATCTCATACAACATATCTGTTCCTTTCTTTTTTAATATATTAACCCTTGGGCTTTTAATATATATATATATATAATATTTGGATGGGTCTTCATTTGCGCTCTGCTAGGGTTTCTGCTCATGGCGAACCCTAGCTCGAAATAAACGTCTATTTTTTTCGTTTGTTTGATCATTTTGTCTTTGTCATCGGCTCTGGCTTTCGAGCCTACTCGTCCGTTGCATCGCCTGCGGAGGAGATCGCGTCCTCTACGGCGTACCTGCAGGTTTCATCATTTGTTTTCTAGCTCCTCGTCTGCTACATCAAAATCGCTCGACTACTCTACCAAATTTTTTGCTCGACTACTCTACCAATTTTTTTTGCTCGACTGCTCGCATCTCGTTCGTCGGCGACAGTCGGCAAGCTGCTCCATTTGCTGCAAGGAAGCACGCTAATCGCCTCAAGGTTTTCCTACGCTGCCCCCTTCGCCAGTAATAATCTCGCCTAACCCTCCTATGCTACAGTGGTTCACAAACGCAGCTCCCCTTTCCATCTTGCAGATAGTTTGATATTCTCGCAGATGTACCATGATTTTGTTGAAGGGCATTAACATTGCAATCTCATCAAAAAAAAAAAGTAGAGAAAAAGGCGGGCAAACAAACAATACTCTTCTCCGACGCTGAAATTTCAACTCGTGCANATTTCCACCTTGCAGATAGTTTGATATTCTCGCAGATGTACCATGATTTTGTTGCAGGGCATTAACATTGCAATCTCATCAAAAAAAAAGTAGAGAAAAAGGCGGGCAAACAAACAATACTCTTCTCCGACGCTGAAATTTCAACTCGTGCANGGGTCTTCATTGGATTTTTGTGTGTTGTATTGTGTGAGTTGGGCCTTCTTTTAGACCATCTCATACAACATATCTGTTTTTTTTTCCTTTTTAATATATTAACCCTTGGGCTTTTAATATATATATATATATATAATATTCTGATGGGTCTTCATTTTCGCTCTGCTAGGGTTTCTACTCATGGCGAACCCTAGCTCGAAATAGACGTCTATTTTTTTCGTTCGTTTTGATCATTTTGTCTTCGTCATCGGCTCTGGCTTTCGAGCCTACTCGTTTTTTTCATCGCCTGCGGAGGAGATTGTGTCCTCTACGACGTACCTGCAGGTTTCATCATTTGTTTTCTAGCTCCTCGTCTTCTACGTCAAAACCGCTCGACTACTCTACCAATTTTTTTGCTCGACTACTCTACCAATTTTTTTGCTCGACTGCTCGCATCTCGTTCGTTGGCGACAGTGGGCAAGTTGCTCCATTTGCTGCAAAGAAGCACGCTAATGGCCTCAAGGTTTTCCTACGCTGCCCCCTTCGCCAGTAATAATCTCGCCTAACCCTCCTATGCTACAGTGGTTCACAAACGCAGCTCCCCTTTCCACCTTGCAGATAGTTTGATATTCTCGCAGATGTACCATGATTTTATTGCAGGGCATTAAGATTGCAATCTCATCAAAAAAAAGTAGAGAAAAAGGCGGGCAAACAAACAATACTCTTCTCCGACGCTGAAATTTCAACTCGTGCAGGAAAATACAAATTTATCATGGTTGGAAAGGTCCAATTAGGTTGCCCGTAGATGGAGATTATCAAGAAGGTTTTTAAAGATTTCAAACTGGTTAGGGATCGGCAAGTGGGTTTTTTCGACGGAAGACATGTTATGATACCGTTGAGCATAGAAGAAGATTACACAGTGATTTTTTCAAAGAAATTTATCACAATCGAGGGAAAACATTTGAAAGTGCTCAAATGGGCCCCTAATTTTGATCCCATTCAAGAACCCATAACTGCGCCTATCTGGTTCTCATTACCTGAACTCAAGCTTCAATTCTTTGACCTACTTATCTTATATGCAATTGGGTCTATCCTTCGAAAACCTTTGCAGGTAGACTTACATACAGTTCATTTCTCAAAGCCCTTTACTGCAATGATTTTGATTGAAAGAGATATTACACTACCAGATTTAGAAGAAGTCTAGCTAGGCTCTGCTCACAATGGTTATTGGCAAAAAATCATTATGGAACAAAAACCTTACTACTACAAGCACTACAAGATGTTTGGACACCCGCGAGATAAATATTTTAAATTGCACCCACAGTTGAGAACCAATAGTCAAAAGCAGGAACATGCTATTAGTGCACCTCATGTGCTTGAATTTGCTCCCAGCAAACATGATGACAGCCAATCTGAGGAGGGAATCACCACAAGACAGGAGTTGGTGTTTGCCCCTGGGATCCCTTTTCCTGACCATACTATAACGGATAATGTTTGGACTGAAAATCAGGATAGCCCCACAGCTTCTATTCAGGAAGAATCAAGTGGAGAGGTGACAATTCACCCTTCACATACACTAGAACCTATCGTTGTGGCAACGACTGTCTTTCCTTCTACTACGGTTCTAATATCTAATCAGAGTGAGGATCACATGAGCCAATATTCAGATGAAGAATGACAATTTTATACTTCTCGGTGGAAGAAGAAGGTTGTGGGCACACTCCAACTTGAAAACTTAATGGATGATACTTTGTTTACTCCTGACAATGTCACGACTCTTCAAAGTTTGTTATCTGGCGCCGCTTCGAAAACTAGATGAAGAGGTAAGACTAAACTGGCTTATCCATAGTTATTTGCTTTCTGCATGTTTTAGTTTTTTTTTTAATCTATCTATATCTTTTTGTTGGGGTATTNCAATAGACACACAACGATGCTCTGCTAGGGTTTTGCCTCATGGAAAACCTTGCGTCTGCTACACTATTTCATCGTGTACTTCGTCTAGTCGCAGCGGTTTCGTCGTCTGTCGCAGCGATTTCGTCTGGTCGCAGCAATTTCCTCTTTCATCATCTGCTTCGTCTCGTGTCGTTCATCATGCTCGAAGACAGAGGGCAAGGTTTTAGGTCGAATATTTTGTCGCCTCATCCTCGAAGAAGAAGGAAGGGATTTGAGGCGTAAGAGGTTTCATCATCCTANCTCGCAGCGATTTCGTCTGGTCGCAGCAATTTCCTCTTTTGTCGTCTGCTTCGTCTCGTGTCATTCATCATGCTCGAAGACAGAGGACAAGGTTTTACGTCGAATATTTTGTCGCCTCATCCTCGAAGAAGAAGGAAGGGATTTGAGGCGTAAGAGGTTTCATCATCCTGTACGCAAAGACGTCGACTATTGTATCACTACGCCTTGTCTTATGTTCTATTAGTTGTATTAGCAGGTTTTGTTTCTTCCTTCACAATTCGGCACAATGAATTCTTCCTCCTTTTCTTTGTGTGGTACTTTGGTTACGTTGTTGTGATCATTCCTATGATGTGATCTGAGCTCCGGTTGAAGTCGCGACTCAAACCCAGTAGCTACCTATTGTTTAACTCTCAGCTCTATGGCTTCTGTTCCTCCTCAACCACTTAGTGCTTCAATTTTAAACCTTGGGAAGGCTTCTTATGTTGATATAGTTGGCTTTATGGGATCAGATTAGGTTTTCCCTCAATTTTGTCATGAGTCATTCGAAGGCAAGGAGGACTGCAACCTTATCAAGAAGATTGGTAAGAAGAGGGTAAACTAGCTCTATTCTTTTTTGATGTTGAAGTTTCCAACCTGGTTAACAAGTTCAAATTCACCGTCATTGGAAAAGTTCCAATTGTGACATCCCAAAATGAATATCGTTCGAAAGCTTTTGAAGATCTCAAACTATTGGGACTTTGCAAGGTTGGTCTCTTTGATGGGAGATATGTGAAGATACAATTATTTAAAGGGGAAGACTATGCTAAAATATTTTCCAAACAATAGATGGAAAATATATGAAACTACTTAAGTGATCTCCTGAATTTTACCCTAGACAAGAACCACCTATAGTTCCAATCTAGTTTAAATTATCTGACCTAACATTGCATTACTTCAATCACCAAGTCCTCTATTCTATTGAAGTTGCGCTAGGGAGACCTATGAAATGGGATCACCTTCAATATAATCAGACCTTTGGTTGCAATAATTCTCATTGAAAGGGGTATCACCCTCCCTAATGTGGATGAAATATGGCTTGGTGCTGCCTACAATGGGTATTGGCAGCCAATAGTTGCAGAACAAAGACCCTACTACTGCAATCACTTTAAATTGTTTGGGCACACTCTTGTCAAATGCTTCAGGCTTCACCCACATTTGAGATTGGCAGGTCCTAACAACATCATCCATTTGGGAAAAAAAAAGAGCAAACACTGTTAATCTTTGAGATATGACGAATAAGAATTTGACTCATAAGGCTACTCCTCACTAACAAGAGCAGCAGCTTCCGCCTACCGTTGTTGAGGTAGCTCTTCCTCGGATCACAAATATTATGAATTTTGTTGTAGAAGATGTTAACCAAAGTGTCTTGGAACCACCTATTGCAAGAGAAGATGGTACTCTAGTTCTGGAAGAGTGTCAGGATCAAGGTATGTTGGAGGCTGGGTCAGATCAACAGTTTAGCTCCATCAAAGATCTACTTATTGTTCAGACGGAACTACCTTTGGCAGATGATTGGCAGGTTTACAAATCTAGGAAGAAGAAAAAAGGAATGTCACATCTCAGTAATTCTCAGGTTGACTGTATCATAGCTTCGAGCGGAAGCCCGCATCTCAGTATGTTGCTGGACTCCCGCCCTAGATCTAGGGGAAGGGGAAGCAGTTTATCCACCGACTACACCCACCATGATTAGGAGTTGTTTTATTTTTGTTATATTTTGGGGAATATATGTACATATAATCCCTGTGATTGGGCTCTTTGTACCCGCTCACTAAACCTTTGTATCCTCTCTTTTATATCAATGAATTTTGCCTTTTCAATGTATATATATATATATATATATATATATATATATATATATACATTGAAAAGGAAAAATTTATTGATGTAGAAGAAGTTTGGCTTTAATATACTCACAATGGTTATTGGCAAAAAATCATTATGAAACAAGAATCATACTACTACAAGCACTACAAGATGTTTGGACACCCGCAGGAGAAATGTTTCAGATTGCACCCACAGTTGAGAACCAATAGTCAAAAGCAAAAACACACTATTAGTGCACCTCATGTGCCTGAACACGCTCCCAACAAACCTGATGACAGCCAACCTAAGAAGGGAATCACCACAAGATAGGAGTTGGTGTTTGCCTCTAGGATCCCTTCTCCTGACCATACTACAACGGATAATGTTCCACTGAAAATCAGGATAGTCTCGCAGCTCCTATTTAGGAAGCATCAAGTTCAAAGGTAATAATTCACACTTCATATACCCTAAAACCTATCGCGGTGGCAACGACTGCCTTTCCTCCTACTACGGTTCTGACATCAAATCAGATTGAAGATCACATGAGCCAGTCTTCAGATGAAGAATGAGAGGTTTACACTTCTCGGAGGAAGAAGAAGGCTGGGGGCACACTCTAACTTGGAAATTTAATAAATAATACTTGGTGACTCCTAGCAATAGCATGACTCTTCAAAGTTTATTATCCGGTTCCACNGGAATGAGAGGTTTACACTTCTCGGCGGAAGAAGAAGGCTGGGGGCACACTCTAACTTAGAAATTTAATAAATAATACTTGGTGACTCCTAGCAATAGCATGACTCTTCAAAGTTTATTATCAGGTTCCACTCCTAATACTAGAGGAAGAGGCAGGACTAAACTGGCTCGTCCCTAGCTAATTGTTTTCTGTATGTTTTAAATTTGTTTTATATTTTATTGAGTCTGTCTGTATCTTTTTGTTGGGGTATTAATGTACTTGTATTGTATGGGTAGTGTGCCTCTTTTGTGCTCTTCTCATACAACCTTTATGTATCCTTTTCTATTTCAATAAAATCAGCCCTTGGGCTTTTCATACATACNTTATCTTTTTGTTGGGGTATTACTGTACTTGTATTGTATGGGTAGTGTGCCTCTTTTGTGCTCTTCTCATATAACCTTTATGTATCCTTTTCTATTTCAATAAAATCAGCCCTTGGGCTTTTCATACTAATTAATCTATATATAATAGAAGCTATAACTAATTAAGATTGCATTTATATGGAAGAATAAGAGAAAATGAAATATATAGAGGGACTTACAACACTTGCTAAGTCAAGGAAGAAGGAGAAAGATTGAGTTCCAGTGGTCTCTATATGCCACGATCCCACAATTGTCCTCTCGAGTAGCTCTAATCATTACTATGTCGTAAGAATTTGATCACTAAGCCAATGGTTTCGGGCAAAACTCTGAGAGAGGGAGAAGGGAGNCAAACCTATGGTTTCGGGCAAAACTCTGAGAGAGGAAGAAGGGAGATATGAGGGTTTTAGTGGACACAGAAAGAGGTAAGGGAGAGGCGAGTCTAGCCCTAACCTTGGCATCTGCCCACCCTAAATAGCTGAGAGAGGCGGTAGCTCGATTGGATTAGGAAGTCTGCGCAATAGAGCAGAAAGAAGAGAAAGAAAAGACTCATGATTTAGGATGTCAGTAAAGTCACCAGCAAAAAATAAAAAGAAAGACAAAAATATCAAGTGCTTACATACTACGGTTCTTAAAAGAATTTGGTCATCGAATTCAAATCTTAGTTCTAGAATAGCTACGGGTACTTTAGGATCAACTCTTCTTCAATTTCTCAATTTGCTTCTCATTCTGACCAGTTCTTCCAAAGTACTTTATGAAAAGAAAATGATCGTTGGTGAAGTTGAACTTCACGTTCGAAGATGTGATATGGTATTTCTTCATAACTCGGGTCTTTTAGAATCTTCAATAGCTCATAACGGATAATACGAGAGTCATCATATACATAACACTGAAAGTAGAGAGACATGAAAGACATTGTGTACTCTTGCAAGTCTAGGAAGAAGAGCCAACCTATACGAAACTCTATCAGCTTTCTCGATCACCTCATTGACCAATGAAATGAAGTTAAAGCTTTCCAATCTGTCTAAATGGTGTAACTTCGCGCATAGACGAAACTTTCAGAAAAATGTGATCTTTGATATTGAATTCAATCTATATGTGCTTTGGGTTGAAGTACTTCCCTATGCCAAACGTATTCTATCTAGAATATGACAAACCTTGGTAGCTTGGTCATTAGTTGAGTTCAAAATATTCATCTCTCTTTGACCTTAAATCAACATAAGGGGGATCTACACTTTTTTTCATAAAATGCTTTGTATGGTGCCATGTTGATACTAGCATGAAAGCTATGATTATAAACAAACTCTACTAATGGAACATAGTCCTCCCAACTTCCTTTGAATCCAAAATACAAGATCTCAATATGTCTTGTAAGGTTTGAATGGTGTGTTCTGACTATCCATTTTTCTGAGGATGAAAAGAAATATTGAAGTCCAATCTCGTGCACATAGCTTCTTGCACTAGCTTCCATAGCTTGGAGATAAATATTTCATCTCGATCTGATACAATTACGTTTGGAATTCCATGTAGTAGAACAAAGTTATCTATGTAGGCTTCAGAAAATTTATCCATTAAATAGATCTACTTAATTGATAGAAAATGAGATGTCATAGTTTATAAACCACAACTCAAATAGCATCATGTTATTGCTTCAATTTGTGGAAGACAAACATGAAGTCCATGGAAAACTTCTCCCATTTCCACTTTAGAAGGGGAAGGGGTTGCAATAGGCCACCAAGTCTTTGGAATTCCACCTTAAACATCTAACGGGTCAAACACTTGGGTACAAACTCAACCACAGTGGTTTGTTGACCTCACTTTTGGTTGAGGTCTAGAAACTTCTTTAATAGCCTAGGTCTAGCTATAGGACTTTCCTATTGACTAGTCTTAGAAAACTAGAAGAGGTACCCCACCATTAGAAATTCGTAGCCTAGGTCTAGCCATAGGACTTTCCTACTGACTAGTCTTAGAAAACTAGAAAATGCCCCACCATTAGAAATTCAAAACTTTTCTTTTTACTCAACTTGAAATTCCACATAATGATCTTTAACCTCAACATTTAGTAGGTAAGATACTCAATTTGAAATTCCACATATTGATCTCAACCTCTAGCATTTAGTAGGTAAGATCATTATAAGCTTGAAATTCCACATATTGACCTTAACCTCTAGCATTTAGTAGGTAAGATCATTGTGGGGGAATTTTGAGTTCCACATATTGATCTTAACCTCTAGCACTTAGTATGTGAGATCATTATGAGAGAACTCAAGAGGACTGCCACATATTGGTCATAACCTCTAGCACTTAGTAGGTAAGATCATTATGAGGGAACTCAAGTCTACTTTCCTATTGACTAGTCTTAGAAAATTTGAAGAGGTACCCCACCATTAGAAATTCAAAACTCTTCTTTTTACTCAACTTGAAATTCCACATATCTTAACCTCTAGCATTTAGTAGGTAAGATCATTATAAGAGAATTCAAGAAGAATCCCCGGAGTACCCCCACCATTAGAAATTCAAAACTCTTCTTTCTACTCAATTTGAAATTCCACATATTGATCTCAACCTCTAGCATTTAGTAGGTAAGATCATTATAAGCTTGAAATTCCACATATTGACCTTAACCTCTAGCATTTAGTAGGTAAGATCATTGTGGGGGAATATGAAATTCCACATATTGATCTTAACCTCCAACATTTAGTAGGTAAGATCATTATAAGAGAAT
>JXCR01127752.1:0-26999 GCA_002079205.1 Phalaenopsis hybrid cultivar
CATATAATGATAAAAATATAGTCTTGAGCCATTTAACTACAATAACTATAAAGCTGTGAAAAGATTTTAATAAACTATAACTATTATGTTCGCAAGAAGTGATTATTCAATTTACATCAATATCCTCTGAATAAAATGAATTGTTTTCATGTTTATGTTCTACATCAAACTTTGTCAAAAGACCCAAAACATTGAAAATGACCCACCAGTTTATAATTACACATTCTAGTCCTTCCAAGTTATTGAGTCATTACAAAAATTATTCCAAGATACGCTTCCAAGTAAATGTAGATAACATAGTTTTGATGTTTTCGTTTAGAACTATGACTAGCTCAATTTAGTTTAAATTGCCTCGTGTGCTAAATTTTTGTTTTACCTAATAATTATGTCCTACTTTAATTTGAAATGACAATACAACACTAAGTTTTATTACTAATTTGAAAAAGAATAGTTAATGATTTAGGGTATACTAATGCATTTAAAATGGGATGCAAAATTAAATGTACACAAAAGGATGCAACCTAAAGTATACCAATTATATCGTAGCAAAAATCAATCAATTTTATGTAAAAACAACAAGTTGCTTTCAATCTAAATACTGATTTCATAGTCCCAAAAATAGCAATTCAATCATGATTAAGAATTAGAACTACAAAAAAACTTCAAAATGTATCACAATTGACAAAATTGTAACCATGAGCACACAGAAGAATAAGCAAAGTAAAAGCAATGAGCAAGGATAGAAAACATGAAAAATAAAGATCCAAGCCATAAGCCAATTAAAGGATAATCAACTGCAAAAATAGTCATCAACTTCAAGTAACTATTCTCTCTCCCTAATTTCTTTATTCCCCCAGCTTACCTATCAAGCAGGGCTATGAAAGATCCGATTTCGAGCCGAGCTGGGGTAGACTTGAACGGGTTTGAACACAACTCTAAATTGACTCTTGGCTCATTATATTCAGTTTTGAGCCAACTCAGCTCGAAGTTGAATCTAATTTGATCTGACTCGAAGTCAGAACAAGCTAAGGCTCAAATTGAGCAATTCAGATTCGTTCCAGCAGAAAAATAATAAAAGATCTGGCTCGTTTCGATGGATCAAGCATAAAATAAATAAATACAAACAAATTACACGAAAAGCCTACCATTTTTTTATTCTAAAATTTTATGAAAAATTTACATACACTCCATTCTTATATACTTACATATCTAACACCTAAACTTCAATTTTTACATACATAACAACTTGCATATGTTTGGAAAGGTGTAATTGATTTTCTAAAAGTTAAAATGTTGGTATTTTTTTAATGTGATATGAATGATTTGGGTGGCACTAAATGTAAAAACTAAAAGTTAAATGTTGGATATGTAAATACATAGGAATTTCATGGTATTATGTATGAAAAAGCCCCAAATTATATATATATATATATATATATATATATATATATATATATATATATATATATATATATATATATNAATTAAATTTTTATCCGTAGTAGTTTCGAGTCATAGCTCAGCTCATTTAATTTGATCCGAGCCAAAATTCGAATCTATTTTGAAAACAATTAATGATCTTCGAGCTAAATTCTCAGTCCGGCCATTCAGTGGTAGCCCACGAAACAGAAGATTAAATAATGTTGCATAGACCATAGTTCTACATCATTAAACAGAATGGTAAATTACATACATACCATGCAATTCTTATGTAGTTACATATCAAACATCCAAAATTAGATATTTACGCTTGTAACACATTGGTGTCTTAAATCTATGCATGAAAATGTGTATTGCACTTTCAAAAGGGTGGTGATGATGGTATTTTTATGTGATGATAAAGATTTGAGTGGTATGCATGTAAATATGAATGTTTAGATGTTAGATAGGTAAATACATGAGAATTGTGTGGCGCGTACGTAAATCACCCTGAAAAAATCGTTAAATGATAAGCTAAGCAACACGGAACAAGCAAACGGAGCAATTAGTTAAAAGATGGGAGAAGGAGAGAAAAGGAGAAGACAAAAATGTAATACATCATCGAAATGATGTAAATACCAAGTTATGACCGACGATAAAGATCTCAAACTTAAAAAAAAAAATGGCATTCATCGTTGTATTCCCAGCGACAACATTAAAGAAAAAGTATAAAAAAACAAAGTTAAAAGTCAATAAAACAAAAACGGTGCAGAAGAACATGTATACCCCAATCATTGAAAGCTCAGAGCTAAAGACTCCCAATGCATCGATCAAAAAAAATAAATAAATAAAAAGAAAAAACGAAAACATCCATACACACCAAAGGAACCAACGAAAACAACCAATATCCCATCATCCAAAACCACTAAACGCAAACACAATAGATCAATGAAGCAGATACAGAATCCTATCGTCTGACTGTAAGCTTTATGCAGAACTAGTTAGGGTTTAGGGTTTAAAAAAAATATTAAAAAGAAGAAAGCANATTATAAAATCAAATCACATGTGATATGATAATATAATAACTCTAATAATTCTAAAATCTTCTCAAAAGCTCATGATGCCATTGCATAAGCTTTACATATACTGCACTGTTCATAACCAACGGCTTTCATTTAAATGGCATTAACCATACGTAGCTGTTGTACGTACTGCACTGGCAATACTATTATTTTTTTAATTAGTGCTAAATTTTAAATTTACTTAAAGAGTAGGGCTAAAAGTATTATTTTTTTGTTCATGCTTTTTTTAATTTAGATAATTGAATATGTTGAATGAATTATTTAAAATTTTGCATAGGAAGAAAAATGTTCAATTTAATTGTTAGTTAATGTTTGCAAATTTATTCACATGTTTTGTAATAAATAATAAATTTGATAAAATGTTTATTTTTTTATTTTTTCTATATTTTTTTTTATCAAATTAGTTGTGGTTCATTTATATACAAATCACTTAATTGATTTCTATGTATTTACATTTATAATCCCTAAACTTTACTTTTTCTATAACTTATATCATTCAAATCTTTCATATCACATTAAAAATATCATTAATTTATTTTTTGAAATGTGAAATACATCTTTTAATGTATGGTTAAGTTGGCATGCAACTAAAAATTAAAGTTTAGGTGTAGGTATGTAAATATATGAGAATTAAGGAGAAAAATTTGCGCTCGTAAGACGTACGTGGAAGTTATTCAGAAGGTATTGGAGGGTTATAGATAGGTTACACCCCTTGTAAAATCCCTATAACCCACCTATAACCCTAATATCTTATGAATAACTTCCGACGTAAGCAGCTCTGTGTAAGTAAGACGTACGCGCATTTTTCTCAGAATTCAATGACATGAATGTAAGTTCTTCTATTTTTTTTATTATGCTAGAAACTTGAAAGTTATGCCTATGATTAAACTTATAATTATGATGATAATATTAAGCGAGTAGACTGATAAGTACATTAATATATGTAATTAATTCTTTTTATAACGCAAAACAATTAAAAAAAAAATAGAGTGAACTCTATCAACTTGTGTCTGAATCTTAAATAAATTTAAGCTTAGTTAAAAATAAGATTATTTATTTAAATTATTCACATTTTATGCCTTCCAACCTAAATCTAAAGTTCATTGAACTCCGTCCCTTTCTCATCAATTCAATCATTAACTAAAGAGCCGTGCCAAATCTGTCTTGAATGATGATATAATTTCAGCTCAATTGAATTATTTATTTATTTTTTCAGTAAAAAAATTCATGAAAAATATTTTGAGTGCCAAATAATCAGTCTGCTTAATATAATAATTTAAATTTACCATAAAATCATGAGCCAACAAATAATCAATGAAAACTAAGACCAATTATGTCATGGAGATTAATGTAATAGGGAGCTGACTTTTACGGCAGGGTAGGAAATTAGATGGGACATCCAAAATGTATAATATTTGCAGCTTATATCATCAATATCATTTTAAAAACCTTATCACATTTTTATTTATCTTAAATGTTCTTTATAAAGGAGGTATCATCTAATATTGGAAAAAAAAGAAGGGCCTGANATTATATCATCAATATCATTTTAAAAACCTTATCGCATTTTTATTTATCTTAAATGTTCTTTATAAAGGAGGTATCATCTAATATTGGAAAAAAAAGAAGGGCCTGAGTTTTGTGGGTCTCACATGTCGTCTGATAATGAAATTATAAGTTCGCGGATTGAAGCTTTCGAAGGAAATCGTGAACACATTAATTGATGCTTTAAAAGGAAAGTGCGAGCACATGAATTGATGATTTTGACCGTTTGATTAATCTTACAATAGTCTTTAGATTATAATATGTATGTTTTTATTTTAGTGGCTCTCCTTTAAAGATGTCTTGCTAAAACTATAAATACTTTTTTTTTTTTTTTGGTGTGAAGTTTACTCTTCACNCGCATGTCGTCTTATAATGAAATTGTAAGTTAGCGGATTGAAGCTGTCGAAGGATATCGTGAACACATGATTTGATGCTTTAAAAGGAAAGTGCGAGCACATGAATTGATGATTTTGACCGTTTGATCAATCTTATAATAGTCTTTAGATTATAATATGTATGTTTTTGTTTTAGTGGCTCTCCTTTAAAGATGTCTTGCTAAAACTATAAATATTTTTTTTTTGTGCGAAGTTTACTCTTCACTTGTAATATTTTTATTTGATATAGTGAATTCTCTTTTTATGCCTCCTGATTTTTCTCATATTTGGTCTTCCACGTAAAATCTGTGTATTCTTTTATTTGCAGCGGTTATATATTGAGTTATAACAAGTGGTATCAGAATCAAGTTCTGATCTCGACAATGACAATAATGAAGTACGACATCCCTGTTTTAGATTGCAAGTCCAGATTTTCTCTTTGGTAGGTTAAGATGCAAGTTGTCTTTATGTAGATGGAGTTGCGTTTGAAGCAACATTTGCACTCTCAGAGAATGACAGAAGGTACAAGTGTTATAAATCACTTAATTATCTTTAAGGAAATCTTCTCTGATTTAGAAGCCATGGAAGTCAAGTATCATGAAAAATATTTAATACTAATCATGTTTTGCTTACTATTTTTATCATATATAACATTTAGAGATACCATCTTGTATGAGAGAGAGAAACTTACTCTAGATGAAGTATATGATATATTTTCTAGGAGGATAAAGCAACTTGTGAATGAACCTGTTACTCAAGGAGAAGGCTTCGTCATTCAATGTAGAACTCAAGAGAGGAGTTTGGATGCTGATGCAAGAGTAGATCAAAATTCAAAAATAAAGATAAGGTCTGCAATTACTGTAAGAAAAATGAACATATCAATTCTGAATGTTGCAAGCTGCAGAATAAAACTGGGAAAATAAGTTCTTAATTATAAAGACAAATAATTAGATCATTTTGGGGAAGCTATTGTTGTTGATGAAGCTGTTAATGATGGTGAACTCTTAGTTGTCTCCGACGACGAACGTTGTGATGATTGAGTTTTGATTCATTCTACACGCTTCATATGAGTCCAATAGGAATGTCATGTTACATACAACACTTGCTACAAAATCTAAAGATGATGATCATAAATAGATGTCTATTATATAAGTAGAGCTTCAAATTGATACCTATACATCACCAGACATAACTTCTGAGTCAAGTTAAGATAATGATGGTGATTTTTTTTCCCACCACCACGACAACAACCTTCACAATATTCTATTGTCAACATAGAACAAAAGGAGAAATTAAGCCACCACAGAGATAAGGCGAGGCCGATTTGGTTTCTTACGCTCTAAATGTAGCTGAATGTACATAGTGTTGTGAAGAATCTTTTAGATTTAAAAAATGGTGAATTCAACTGACTCTAATAAGCAGATGATTGTAGGAGATTAAATCCTACACAAACGTAAGACTCATGATTTGGTAAAGTTAGCTCATGGCAAGAAAGTTATTTAACGTAAGTGATTGTTTAAGAAAAAGGAATGTATTCTGGGAGATGAAGATGTCCGATATAAGGCTACATTTATTGCAAAGGGATTCAATCAAATTCTACAAATGTATTATCTATAGTGATCTATATTCGATCTTTACTTGGCATTGTGCCTAAGCATGATATTAAGCTTAAGTAGTTAGATGTAAACATTACATTTTTATATGGAGAGTTGAGGTCATCTTTAACTGTATACAAATGAAATGAAACAATCTTAAATTCATAAATTAAAAAAAAAAAAAGTTTGTTTTTCATTTTTTCTATATTTATTAACATTTTCATTCACACTAAACCTTTAGTACAATTTAGTACAACCACGGTCAATTACATAAAGGAACAAACTTCTGATCTCACCATCTACACAACATTACCCTGACAAACTCTATTGATAAGCCTATTCTCAAAAACCCCCAACGTAAAACTANCGTTTTTATGTCTGGGATGGACGCTTTGTTGCCTTGTTCTTGTTGACTCAGCCCGTTTTGGATTAAAACCTTAGTGGAATAATAATAATATCATCTAGCTGATGTTAAATTACTCTATTAAGCTTATTTAAAGAAAAAGAATTCTAAATGTTTTTCTAATTGCTTTTCATGAGTACTTCTTCTAGGAACAATAGTACTACAATATCTAAAAATCTAAAAAGAACTCAATCAAGAAATAATAATATTAAAAATGCAAAATTACAGGAATATCTTGTAAATGAATAAGATTTAAATAAATGGGCTACCTAAAGTAGAAAAAACTCTAAAATATACAAAATTGAAACTTTTGATTTTAAAGGAAAATCATCAATTAAAACTGTTGAACAATCGTTAACAATAGATAAATAAGAAAAAACAATTTTTCTTTTAAATAAAGAAGATATAAGTAATTATTTAGAAAGTAATAAATATATTCACATAGGTTTAATACAAGTAGCATTTAAACCTCTTACGCTTAGAGGATTAAACGCTTCAATTTTAGCGTGCTTGAGAGATGCAAGATGTCTAAATTGGGCACAATCATTGATGGGTGTCATGGAAACTAGCCTATGTCATATTTCACTGATAGACATAAATCTCTTTGAAGCAGCTAAACTACCGATAAAATCACACGGGTATGAATTTTTACCTGGATCTGAAACAATCACAATAATCTATCGAATTCATTTCAAAGTTAAGAATATTTTATGTCCGAATATTAAAAATAATATGAAGCCAACAGATAGATCTATAATTATAGAAACTAATCTGCTAGCTTCAAATATAGCTACAACTAAGACTATAAAATGGGATGAAGTTAGATTCCCTGAATCATGGCAGTTGCAAACTGCTATAAATTCTCATCCTGTAATAAATCAGGATGTAGAACAAGTTAGTCAAGATGCTAACGGAGATTTTGTCATAAGATTCAATCCAAGAAAGTCCATTACTCTTCCACGAATATCTTATCCCTCTTCTAATATATTTTAAAATGATTCAGATAAATTATCAATAATAAATCATAGGATAGATAGAATAAATTTATTAAGTAATAATTTATTACACCCAAATAGGGTAGAAAATCTATCTCCGTAATCGGAAGCCAGTTTTAATTTTAATATGGACTGATTTAAAACAATTCATCAAAAAACAAATCAGACAAACTTTAATCAATAATTATTTAGAACCAAAATATGAATCATTTAGAAGTTGGTATCGTATTTATATCACAGAATATGATAGAAAAAAAATTTCTGAAATTTATTTTTAAGAAAATGAAAACATATTTTATGAAGGAAATGAATTTCTTTCATTCTTAACCTGATTCAGTAATCATATAACAAAAAAATTAGAAGATGAATTAGGCATGCTGACCAGGAAATGAAAAATTAATTCTGGAGAAATAGTAGAATCAGTTTATTTACAAATCCAACAAGTCACAGAATTTGTGCAAAAAATAACGAAAGAAAAAATCTTCAAAATCAATTTAGATGATTATGAAATTAATGATCCTTGAAAAATTCAGGAAAAATATTTAGGCACAATTGTCTATTCTCAGGATAGTCTTGATCGAGAATCGTATGAGACAATCCTCATTTCATTACAATATGTTGAAATTCAACATAATTATAATGAACCAAATAAATCTATTGCATATAGCAAGGCGACAATAAATCGCATCTTGCATCAGAGAGATTGGGGTTTAACTCTTTTTCAGACTAAACAGGTTGAATTTATTCATCCTGTAAGTAATCAGAAAAAATCATTTCTTTTTAATTGCTGAACCTATGCCCAAACTATGAATCGAGCTTTCTTGCTTATTAATCCAAAGCATAAACACTCTTGATTTTTTGTGTTAATGCCTGAAATCTTGAATAAAGAAATACCAAATTGATTTTTAGAATGGTGGGAAAAATTTGGAGAAACCAATGAAATTCTTCCAGAACCAATCAATGATCTCTATCTAATGTGGGTTCTCTTCTCCACAGCTCGACAAAATAAAAAATAAAATTTTAGCCGATGGAATGTGTGAATTATTATTCTTCTGTCAAGCACAAATTCAATGGATCTTTGCTTGGAATCTATGTCATCAACGAGATAGAGTCAATGTCAAAGAATTATGGCGGATCTTCTTCATCAAATGGTGGTCACAAATCGTTGTGATAAAATAATTCAAATTAATAAAATCATTAATTCTAATGTCGAAAATAATCGAGAAAAGAGATCCTAAAAATTTTCATTTAAGGAAATTCATGATCAAATTAAAAGGAAATATTCTCGAGAATCTCCGAATCAAATGAAACAAAGAATAAAAGAATTTTATCAGAAACAGATGAAATAATTATTTGAAACAGAAGACGGCATGTCAGTCCCTAATTAAGGGTCAGATGACGATGAAAATTGAGAACGAATGGTAACCCATCTCGGCTCAAATTAATTGCAGTGGACCTCCACTAAGGTCATTTCAGAAGAAATTATGGGTAATAATGACAGTGGTTGAAATAGTACAGGTTGGTGATTGTAATAATTCTGGTAGGTGTAATAGTATTTTAAAATAATTTTTTGTTTTATGGATGTAATATCTTTTGTTCAACTCTATTGTATTAAGTTTAGAGTCCGCCCTCTATTATAGATATATATAATTAAAAATTTTATCCGTAGTAGTTTTGAGTCATAGCTTAGCTCGTTTAATTTGATCCGAGCCAAAATTCAATCTCTTTGAAAACAATTAATGATCTTCAAGCTCAATTCTTAGTCCTGCCATTCGGTGGTAGCTCACGAAACACCGAATTAATACGTAAGTTAAAAGGTGTAATAGTATTGTGTGGTGCGTACGTAAATCACCCTGAAAAAATCGTTAAATGATATGCTAAGCAACACGGAACAAGCAAACGGAGCAATTAATACGTAAGTTAAAAGATGGGAGAGGGAGAGAGAAAGACAAGACAAAAATGTAATACATCATCGAAATGATGTAAATACCTAGTTATGACCGACGATAAAGATCTCAAACTTAAAAAAAAATAAAATTGGCATTCATCGTTGTATTCCCAGCGACAACATTAAAGAAAAAGTAAAAAAAACAAAGTTAAAAGTCAATAAAACAAAAACGCTGCAGAAGAACATGGACGCCCCAATCATTGAAAGCTCGAAGCTAAAGACCCCCAATGCATCGATCAAAAAAAAAGAAAGAAAAAGAAAAAACGAAAACATCCATACACACCAAAGGAACCAACGAAAACAACCAATATCCCATCATCCAAAACCCCTAAACGCAAACACAATAGATCAATGAAGCAGATACTACAGAATCCTATGGTCTGACTGTAAGCTTTATGCAGAACTAGTTAGGGTTTAGGGTTTAAAAAAATATTAAAAAGAAGAAAGCAAATAAGTAAGAGCAATCCATACGCTTGCCGCCACCCAAGACCTGATGAACGGGCTTCTCCCTCCCGAAAACTCGTCGGAATCCTGTTTTAACAGATGAAGAGTTTCCCGATTTATCGTTGCCAGAATCAGACGATGAAGAAGATGAATCGTTCCTATGAATCTTCTCCGCAAAAGACCTCGGAATCGATTCCTCCACCTGCTCAGCCATCACCGTTCAAAAAACTTCGTTCTTCTATTTTTTCCTTCTCCTCTCTCTCTCTTTTCAATCTTCGCGAAAGCGAAGAGGCGCTCTGAACGTTTCACCAGTAGAAGAGACGGAAGAAGGATCGGAGCCCAAGTGTCGAATTTCTTGCCACGTAGGGTTAGGGGGCGATCGCAGCCGTTGAAACGAAGAACTTTCGCCGCTTAGGTAATTGACGGCTATTAATTTGACGGTNCTCCGCCCTCGGAATCGATTCCTCCACCTGCTCAGCCATCACCGTTCAAAAAACTTCGCTTCTTCTTTTTTTCCTTCTCCTATCTCTCTCGCTTTTCAATCTTCGCGAAAGCGAAGAGGCGCTCGGAACGTTTCACCAGTAGAAGACACGGAAGAAGGATCGGAGTCCAAGTGTCGAATTTCTTGCCACGTAGGGTTAGGGGGCGATCGCAGCCGCTGAAACGAAGAACTTTCGCCGCTTAGGTAATTGACGGCTATTAATTTGACGGTTAGGCTTTTGGGCCGAGTCAGATCGGGTCGAGCTGTGGGCGTAAAGCTGTGCGACGGCGGGCGGGCACGAATGGGATCTAACGGCGGCATGGAGAGAGTGTTGGAACTGCCGGGGGAGAGTGTCGAACCGCTCATTAATATTTCATTGATAATGGGAGCTTTCTGACACCATGAATTTCTCATGGACGGCCAGAGAACTTTTTTTTTTTTGGCATTTAAATATATATTGCATGAGAACATTATTATTATGTATCAATATTGTTATATATAGCAATTTTTGTGGTGGCATGCATGCAATTGTCTAAAATGACGAATATGAGATGGGTATTGATGTGGGTCTTGTTATGTTGTGGGTCGTGGTGTGATGTGTTTGCCTCAAATGAAAAATATAGAATGGGGTTTTATCAGTCCCTTTGATGTTGTAGTAAGAATATGAAAACTGGATGAAAGGGGGTGCTTACTTTGCAAATAGAAATGTTTGAGGTGTCATGTATGTAATTGCCTAAAATGACAANCGGGCTTGACATGGGGAGAGTGCTGAACCGCTCATTAATATTTCGTTGATAATGGGAGCTTTCTGACACCATGAACTTCTCATGGACGGCCAGAGAACTTTTTCTTTTTTTGGCATTTAAATATATATTGCATAAGAACATTGTTATTATGTATCAATGTTGTTATATATAGTAATTTTTGTGGTGGCATGTATGTAATTGTCTAAAATGACATGTATGAGATGGGTATTGATGTGGGTCTTGTTATGTTGTGGGTCGTGGTGTGATGTGTTTGCCTCAAATGAAAAATATAAGATGGGGTTTTATCTGTCCCTTTGATGTTATAGTAAGAATTTGAAAACTGGAGATTGGATGAAAGGGGGTGCTTACTTTGCAAATAGAAATATTTGAGGTGTCTTGTATGTAATTGCCTAAAATGATAAATATGGGATGTGGTTTTGTTGTGTTATGGGTTATGGTGTGGTGTGGTTGTTTGTGTTGTGATTTACTTACCTCAAATAAAAAATATGGGAATGTGTTTTATCAATTTATTTGACGTTTTGACTAATAATTTGAAAACTGGATTAAATGGGTGCATAATTTGCAGATCACAATATTTCGACTGTCATGTATGTAATTGCCCAAAATGGTAACATTGGATGGAGTCTTGTTGTGGGTCTTGTTGTGGTGTGGGTTGTGGTATTGTGTGGTTGCTCGTATGTGACGTGTGTCTTGCTATGTTGTGGATTTTGGTGTGGTGTGGTTGTCAGCGTGTGTTGTGGGTTGTAGTTTGGTGATGTGTGTTGTGGTTATGCGCTGTGGTTGTGGGTCTATGTGTGTTGTGGGTCTTCTTGTCCTATGGGTTGCGGTGTGGTTGGCTAGTTTTGTGCTTTACATTGTGGTGCGGTGGGTTTGGTTGTGCTGTTTTGTGGTGATGTTGTTATGGGATGTGCATGGAGGTGTTGTGTCTTGAACAGTTGTATAGTGGTTGTTGTCAAATATTAATGTTTTACTTTTTTGTGCTAATAACACAGTGATTAAGATTAAAGGGGTTGATTTATCAGTCATGTGGGATGGGAAAACCAAACTCATATTTTGCGACATTTGTTTTAAGGAGATTGAGCTGAAAAATAGACTCACCATCTATTTTAGCAAGTAATAGTGACAAAATATTATGAAGAAATTCAAGGAAATGACATGAAAGGAGTACGATATGTTACAACTTAATAACAAATGAGACCGGTTGAAGAAGAGCTTAAAATTATGAAATGAATTAAAACGGGAATCCACGGGTTCTTTTTGGATCCATTCAAACGAAATATTGATGTTTCGGAGGAATGATGTGATGAGAAATTAGAGGTAATAATTTTAATCACTTTTTTTTCATTACATAAAATACTTTATTTTAATTATTGTCTCTGACTAAATTGTTTGAAATAATCAACTTGTCTGTTTATTGCAGGTAATGCTAGGTGGGGTTGTAACAACAGGCACTCATACATTGACCCCAAATGAGAATGGGTTTTTATGCATATCAAGGGACTTGGAGGGCGAGCAGGTAATTGGCTCCAGTGATGGTCCAAGACCAACCCAATATGACATGAACTTCACCTGCAAGTCAATGCATCATACATCATAGGATGGAGAAAAAAGAAAAAAAGGAACTGCTTTGATTAGAAGTAAAATAACAAAACTGGTGGATGCGAGTGAGGTTGGGACTCCACACAACACCTCTGCAGACAACTTTATCCGAGTTATAGAGGCAACTCCAAAAGTTTATTGGGGACATTTCATTATTTCTGAACTCCTTGAAGTTACTAGAGGACTCGACTCGTAGATAGATCTTTATGAAGATGCCACCTGATCGGACAACTATTTACATTTTCTTTTTACAATAAAGACACTTGATTTTGTGAAGTTATTATTGTACCACATTGATTTTTTTCCAATTGTTTCACCCGATATCTGATTTGAATGATTTTTTCTTTTTCGTACAAATAATATATATGTTATCTTATATTTATGTCTTCTTATTGTACTTTTTGTCTTTTGATTTTAGATATTTTTTAAACATTATTTGATGCACATATATTGATTGAACAAAACACTTTTTTTGTATGGATTCACAAAGAGATATGCGCAGAAGAAAAATTGCTACAATTGTGTATGCTGTACAAAAACTACAACTCATATGTCGATCAAACTCCCTACACGACATCCACTTATATTGGTGATAAATTGGTTGAGGAGCTATTACAAGGACACCCCATAAGATTCAACATGTTTCATATGACATGTGAATGTTACACCCATGATAGAAAAGGTGCTGCAAAAATTGTTGAGTTGAGAGAGCGGATTAAAAGCGTTATAGTTAGATGTTGATTGGACTATTCTTGTTTATTTTATAGAGTTCATATTTTATTTTTTGTTCATTGTATTTTTAATATTATTTTTTGTTTTTTTTATTAAGTTCACGCTGAATTTTTTTATACTGTTTGTAATTGTTTTTTTTTTACTTTTCTTTTTTTTGGGTTTGTGAGACCAATAATGAGACGTTTGACCTTATAAGTTTTCCCGGATGGTCTCTTAATTGTTGTCACGTGTGAAATCCTTATGAGGGCAACCAAGTTTCACTTTTTTTTTATGTAGCAATTTTTTAGGTTATTATGGATGATATTTTTTTAATGATATGTATATGTGACACGCAAGCTTGATATTACACGGGTTAAAGGCGATCAAAAACACATGTTTTATAAGGTTTGGTGTGTTTTTATAGTGACAGATTATTTAGTTAATATATTGAATTCTCACGTCTGCACAAAACTATAATTTATTATTGTTTTTATCAATTTATACTTATGTTATGACTAATGAATTTTTTTTAGAAACATTCATGAAAGATGAGCTATAAGTTTTCAGGGACCTCCCAACGATTGCTCTACTACTATAAATTTCAGACTTTCTTAACGACGTCACGTCAACCACATAACTATGAGAGATAGTTATAGAGGTGCCTGCGAAAAATCACAGAGAACTGTGGCTTCTTCAGGTGGGCAGATAAACTCAATGAATCAATCACCGAGAGTGATCAGGGGTGCAGAATATTCCTATAGGACTAACTAGCTACTGACATACGCAGTCTCAACTTAAAATTAATATTATCATATTATTAAATATTATTTTAATATTCTTTTTCCTTATTTTAATAATCACGATACCTAGCGTTAAGTGAGACATATTTCTTATTTTTTTGACTATTATGAAGTGAACTTTTGCTTCTCGAGTATCAAATGCATTCCTATGACAGTTCTGTTACGAACAACATTACTACACACTAGAAAAATGATCATTTCTCCAGAAACAGTTGTGCTACAATTGTTTTCAAACAATAATAAACAAATAGTCAGTTACCTTATCCGCATCGGCTACGTGTATTAGCTTTTTGGGCAACTGCGGATCAACATCTTATTAATAAATTGCAGCTGCCCCAAACAGACCATAATAAAATCATAATTATTAAATTTTTTTAATAAAATATTTGATTTATGTTAGAAGATTTGCAACCGTAAAATAATGAATTATTGTCTTAGCATTGTATGAAGATTCAAAACATACTTATATATAAAATTAAACAATAATTAGAGAAAAAAATATTTTTAGATAAAAAACTTGAAAAGAGAAAAAACTGAGAACAAAGCCAGTTGTAAAAACCCCCTTCTCCTATAGTCATATGCTTTGGAGCAAAATATTTAAGTGTTTTAATAATGTTAGAATTTAATGATGTTAAATACTTTGATTAATCTCGCTGAGCCGCCTGACATGACTTCAAGCTCATGAGAATTAGCATTGTTTGGTGGCCAAAATATACCGAATCTCACAACCGAGTGAACCGACTCAAATTTGTGAGATTCGAATTTGTTAGATTCTCGTTTTCTTTTCTTCCCTCCCTTCGCCGCCTCTCCGTCATCCTTCACATCCCGTCCGTCCCGTTCGAATTGAGCACTTGCAAGCCAGAGAAACCACAGGTAAATCGAAAATCTTCTCTTTGCTGTTCCGATATTGTTAAGATTCAGTTCCTCGTAGCTTGCATTTAGAACATTTAGAACCTGTGATTACAATATAGGGTTTATCTCAAGAAAACAAGAAAAATACGGCAGCAATTGTTTTTTCGGTCCATTTTTTCCTATATTTTACTTTATTTTAGTTTCCAGAGAGACTTCTTTTTATATCTGATTCTCTTGCTTTGATCTTCTTCACATTTCACCGAAGGATTTTTATGTGGAGTTCGTCGCTTTCTTTTTTGAGACTTTGATGGTATTCCATTTCAATTATTCCATGAAGGTCGGTTAAATGATGCTTATCACGGTAATTATTCATGGTGGCTGTGTAATATGAGAGTTCCTTTGAGTGATGCTTAGGTTTACGCAGTGCTTTTATTTTTTTGAAAGATGATGAGGATCGATTTTTTTAGATTGGTTTATATATGTTAAATTGGTTTGATAGAAGCTTTCTGAAAGGAAGTTTTTAAGCTCATGGTGCAACAAGAACATAGAAAATTACTTGAAATAGCATGCTGATGTGAATCAACTTATAATTAGTTTACTAGTTAATAGTTGATTAGTTATGATAAATTATTAGCTTTATGCATTGTAAGTCTATGGATAATTCCCAATGAAGTATGAACTTAATGAATGTGTTCTCTCTCTCTATTTTTAAAATTTTTCTCTCTTTTATTATTTCATTGCGAGTAACTGAGTAGCTCAAAATGCTTATTTAGAACAATTGGATCCTATTCTTGGTGCTTTGTTCCTATAGAAACACCTCGGTCTAAATCCCCCATTGTCTGCATCCAAGTTTCAATCTTCATTTTCAAGTTTTTCATGAAACACCTTCATTGGAATACACCATTTTTTCTAACCTACACCATCTCAAGAATCTAGGCGACACTCCGATCAACCTTGTTGTTGATTATAATAACTCATTTATCATTTATCGCAGCTAAATGCTTGCCTCACATTCAAAGTTTGCCAATCCACAATTTCATAAGGCTCATCTCCATTGATTTAAAAACACCATTACCTATTCTTAATCGTACTTCATCTACTATGCTTGAAACCAACATAACTCCCTTTGTCTTCATCGACTACACCATCTAGCTATGCCTCCTCATCTTACCCTTATTCGTCTAAACTGTAGGCGCTTGAGCCTTGCCCTTTCTCTGATTCATCTCGTCAGTTATGAACTGCATGTCATATCTAAGCTAGGGGTGAATTGCTTTATGATTTTAAAATAATGGCTACCTTAGTTTTTTTAAGAAATAATTTGTTTATTTAAATTTAAAATCATCGAGCTGTACAATAAATAATAATTTTGATTTCAAAATTAAATGAAAGTTGATTGCATTAAAATGATCCAAATCAATAATACAAGTTGTTTTGATATTTTTAATCTTTTTGAATAGGTATCTCATATTGTGCTTCATAAAATAAGAATGATCCAATCTATTATATGATCATCACTTAAATTAATGATTATAAAGGTCTGAATAATTTTCATAATTTCACAATGTGACAAGAATAAGTAAAACAAAAGTTATAAAATATTACAAAGAGAACAACACCGAAAAATGAAAGTAGAGAAATCAATTTTTTATAGTTTAACACTAATGCTTATGTCCATGCCCCAAGCCCTTACTCAAGGTTTATACTTCTCTCTTTTTTTGCCATAATAAGGTGGAAAGTTTTTTTCTTAATGGTTGATGCGTGCTAGAAAATTCACGACGATAGAGTAAAGGATTATCATCTTAGCGTTGCATGAGAATTAAACACACACTCATATGAAATAAAAACAATAATAATGACATAAAAAAATTTACGTGGAAAACCGTAAGGTAAAAAAACCAGTGTCTGACCCAGTTGTAAAAATTTACAATTGATTGATGATTACAAAAACCCCTTGTCCCACAAGGGGGAAAGAATTATTAGATTTTTTTAAGTTATAAAGTCGATTGACGGTGTCTGATTAATGGTGCACGAAGACGATCGATGGTTGTCAATGGCAGTCGACAGTAGTCGACGACAGTTTGCGGGTGTCTATAATGGTCGGCGGTGGTCGACGACAGTCGCAATGGTGCTGGACTTCAGCTCATTCTTAAAGCTTCCAGTTCTCTCACAAGGCTCAGACTCCCCCTCATGCGAGCAGTGAGAGTCTATTTATAGTGTTATGGGTGTAATTAATACATGAATATAAACTATTTTGATCGGATGGTTCAGAGAGCTTCTTTCGATCAGACGATGTTTGATGGACATTTGAGTGTCTTAACGATATCGAAATTGATCAATCTTGGGCTCGTTGAATTCATCTTGTCGAGACACTCAATTCGACTATGAACTCGTCAGATTCGACATCCATTTGTCCTTCAAAATGTGTCTTAAAATCTTATAAGAGTGATTTAATGGCTTGATATGAGCTTGATTTGACTCAGATTGAACTATTTTTTATATTATTAGGTCTGTCCCATTGATCCGACCAGTTTTTCCATAAGTTTGCTGAAATCAGAGTTTTAGATGACTCTTAATTGAAGTCTGAATGTTTCTTGTTAAAGAAAGTGTCTCGAGATTCATGTCAATACCTCAATGTTCGTGTTGGATGATAAAAGTTCGTTGGTGGCGTATCAATGGTAATGAATAAACTCTACACTCTCTATTACTCTTTTAATGGGAAGATTGTGATTCTAGCTCTGCAGCTAGTGGCACTGATGTGAAAAATTTCACACATGCAATAACAATAAATTGCGAGTAAGAGTATTGTCCTACGGGAATTACTTAATAAATATTGAAATTAGATCGGCGGACAATTATTCAAACAATCGAATTGGAGTGATGCAACGTCTAAACTTCAATTTTATATACATATCATTTTACCCATGCATGAAAAAAGTGTATTTCACTTTTATAGCTACCTTTGATGTGATATGAAAGATTTGGGTGGTACAAATATAGAAGGCAAAGTTTAGATATTAGATATATAAATTCTAGGAATTGGGTGGTATGTATGTAAATACCCCTTTCTATTAATGTTTTCATAATGTCATCTAAAAGTTTGAATGGACTTGTCTAAGGCTTGAATTTCCTTTGGTACCATTGCATTGTTAAAATTACGATAACCTGATGAATGGTTTGATTTTCTTATCTCAGCTTAATTTGCCCTTATATGGGCGAAATCATTTTTTTTTTGAGCTGCAGCATATGCATCTATTAGAAAATATAAGAAATATATCTTTATTTCATTATGATGTTACTACAAATATGTTTATATGAAGTAGAGAAAAATGTAGTAGCAAATAAAGATTTATATACATAACACTCCATATGTATAACAGAAAACTATAAATATAACTTTTTTTTTTGGGGAAATTTTTAGGACCAGACCTATGATTTCCATTGATAAAATCAAATTACGTAACTACAGAGGCTCAACAGGGCAAGAGTAACAAGATGATTACAAAATAAAAAGCCTGCTCAAAATAAAGCTACCCGCACAAAACAAATCAACCGGAGAGATACATGGGAATAGAGCTTATAAATAAAAGGTAGTGAATAAGCAGATAAGCAAAAATACTAGTTATTAAGGAGATAGGGGAACTGGGTTTGAGATGAACTGCAAATTGTAGCTAGAAGAAGCTTTCATCCAATGTAAAAACTGCAAAAATACTGGTTAGCAATGACATACCAATTCTGTTTGTTTTTCCATTTTCAGAACTTAGCTTTAACCGTCTTCTTGATGCCATAAATAACCGCAGAGAAATTGATGATTTGCCCTCATATCTTCTACCATTTCATTCCTTCTAAATAAAATAAACAGTGCAATGCAGAGAAATAAGGTTGAAATTTCTTCTAGTTTTTGAAATTGATGTCCATTTTCAGAGATATGCTCCAAAATTTGTAGAAATGTAGGATCATGCAAATAGAGAGATGTCCGAGTAAAGAAGAGATGAGTCGAGGACCCATTCTCAGCATGACAAAGAGGACAGAGGAGAGAAACATGAATGTTTCTGCCAATTGGGTGATCAAATATTTTTAAGGCACTTTGAACTGCCAACCAAGAGCATGATGAGTAACTAAGAGCTTGCCTTTTGAGCCAAATAAGAGAGTCCCAATTCACAAATCATTTTAAATGAAGGATTTTCTACATTTTTTCGTAGCAGAGTATCAAAAGACTTATGAATGAGAATGTTATTGGATAACAACTGAGATGTATGCTAAAAATTGATGCTTCCAACAAGAATGATTGATGAGGAGGCTAAGAGAGTCATGAGCTAGAAATGGCAGAGGATTAAAAATCTGTGGTTCAAGTAACTCCCGTAGACTCTTACCATTGATCCAATGGTCCCAAAGCAGGCTAATGTTGCTTCAATCTACAACATAAAAGGAGAATAGGTTGATATTCTCTATAACAATATTTTAAAGCATTTTCTAGAAATTTTTTTCCGAGTTTCTTTTGAAATTCCAAAAAGAATTGTTTTCACTTTAAACCATGTAGCGATAACATCATTATCATCGGCAATTCTGAGAATAAGCTTAATCATAAAGCCAAGCGATGAAGTGTGAATGGAGCCCAAACATAAGCCCCAGGGTGCCTAGGTTTGCTAATGGCATTCCAAGAGATTGTATGCATTTTTTATTAGTAATGGAACCATGTAAAAGAAACTCGGAACATCATGAGTGGATCATCTTTCTGTAGCCTTTGGGTAGGAAGCGAGCCCTAACCCATTACACAATTAAGTTCCAACTAAAAAGTTTAAAAAGTTGATATCTCCTAGCAAATGATAGGGCTTTAGTTTTCCAACCATATAAGATATCCCTACTTATGTCAACCAAGGGTTGGAAAGCGACCAATTTTTGTCTGTGTATAGATACTAGAATACCCAGGTAGGTAAAATATGAATTAGAGCCACCATATCCAAGAATGTTACTCGGATCTTCAGAGTTATGAACATTTTTNCTGCCAACCAAGGGTTGGAAAGCGACCAATTTTTGTCTGTGTATAGATACTAGAATACCCACGTAGGTAAAATATGAATTAGAGCCACCATATCCAAGAATGTTACTCGGATCTTCAGAGTTATGAACATTTTTGGCAAAGATAATTAGGCTTCTTGCCGAATTAACCTATGAAATTTATCAAGAATGCTTTTAAGATAAGAGATATTGGTGAGTATAGCTTTCCTCAAAATGTGACAACATCTACATAGAGAATATGAGAGATTGGAGGACGTTGCCCTTAGGAAAGAGCATTATAATCTCTTCTAGTAAATATAAAAATCAAGAAGGTTAGAAAAGCCCTATCTTGATTTTGAGTGCTATATATTTAAATCCTATAAAAGGAACCATAAAAATAAGTATTTTTAATAATAATAAAATATTATAATTTTTTTTTATATAAAACCAAATCACTTGTGATATGATAATATAATAACTCTAATAATTCTAAAATCTTCTCAAAGCTCATGATGCCATTGCATAAGCTTTACATATACTGCACAGTTCATAACCAACTACTTTCATTTAAATATCATTAACCATACGTAGCTGTTGTACGTACTGCACTGCCAATACTATTATTTTTTTAATTAGTGCTAAATTTTAAATTTACTTAAAGAGTAGGGCTAAAAGTATTATTTTTTTGTTCATGCTTTTTTTAATTTAGATAATTGAATATGTTGAATGAATTATTTAAAGTTTTGCATACGAAGAAAAAATGTTCAATAGTGAATTAATTGTTAGTTAGTGTTTGCAAATTTATTCACATGTTTTGTAATAAATAATAAATTTGATAAAATGTTTATTTTTTTTATTTTTTCTATATGTTTTTTTATCAAATTAGTTGTGGTTCATTTATATACATATCACTTAATTGATTTCTATGTATTTACATTTATAATCCCTAAACTTTACTTTTTCTATACCTTATATCATTCAAATCTTTCATATCACATTAAAAAATATCATTAATTTATTTTTTGAAATGTGAAATATATCTTTTAATGTATGGTTAAGTTGGCATGTAGCTAAAAATTAAAGTTTAAGTGTTAGGTATGTAAATATATGAGAATTGAGGAGAAAAAATTGCGTATGTAAGACTTACGTGGAGGTTATTCAGAGGACATTGAGGGATTATAGGTAGCCTACCTATAACCCCCCAATGCCCTCTGAATAACCTCTGACGTATGCAGCTTTGTGTAAGTCTTAACATACGCAAATTTTTCTCAGAATTGAGTGGCATGAATATATGTTTTTCTATTTTTTTTATTACGCTATAAACTTAAAAGTTATGCCTATGATTAAACTTATAATTATGATGAAAATATCAAGCGAGTAGACTGATAAGTACATTAATATATGTAATTAATTCTTTTTATTACGCAAAACAATAAAAAAAAAGAGTGAACTCTATCAACTTATGCATAAATCTTAAATAAATTTAAGCTTAGTTGAAAAATAAGATTATTTATTTAAATTATTCACACTTTATTCCTTCCAACCTAAATCTAAAGTTCATTGAACTCCGTCCCTTTCTCATCAATTCAATCATTAACTAAAGAGCCNCTTTGTAATAGATTTGTAATAATAGTGTTATAAATCTAAATATCAAAATTTAGCTGTTAAATTTGTAAATAGATAAAAGTAGTGGTGTACTTATTTAAATTTCACTTATTTTCTTTTATTAAATTAGAAAGAAAAGAACGCATATATCTTATCCCTTCATGTCATCTACTCCTCTTAGTCAACCAATTCCCTTTCAATTACCACTTCGTGATTTCCACTAGTTACAAAGTTAATAAACGAATTTGCCAGAAAGTCATTTTAAAATATTTATTTTGTGTGAGAGACATTTGCTTCCTCTCCATAAGGAAGTATATGGTTGGCAAGTGTCAATGATAGCTGTATTTTGAATACTATTGCTTTGAATGAACAATCTTAGTTAGCATAGTGTTCTATTGAGATTATGTTGACACTCTTAAGATTATTAGTGGCCAAAGTTTGTTAAAAAAATAATAAAAAGGCCAAACTAAATCATAGTTTCATGATCATATTTCTACCCTTCCCTTCTTGATGAAGAGAGAATACACGTGCTTTATCTTGATGCATCTGAACTTATCGTACGTGAAGTCCAAATGAATCATGACAAAACATGTATTATTTTGTTCTTTGATGAGAGGAGTAAAGTTAATGACCGATTTTGGGTTTAACATGAATTTGATCCAACTCGAACACAACATACTTATTAAACAGTTAGAAAAGTTTGAACCGAATTTGACCAGCCTGTAGCAGGAGTGAACTGAGAGAACCATTTAACATATTTATAAATGGATATAGATGAAAGAAATCAATACTTAGCATAATTGCATGATAAGAGATGCTTACTAAAGATAAAAATGAACTGATATACATGAATTCAAATATAAACATTTATTTTAGTTGGCGAGTCAAATTCAGGTTAACAAGTTAACATGAACTTGAATACGAACCTAAAAAAAAAAATAAACGTCTCAGAATTTGTAAGTCTAACATGACTCAAAAGTTAATCATGTAAGGTTTACTTCAATTTTTTGGTCAAGTTCATGTCGGGTTCTCGTTTGGGGTGGGTCATTTATTGACAACTCTAAGCCCTCCGTCTTTAAAAAAGCACATCTAACGTACAAAAGACTTAAAATAAATACTTCATTATTAGTTTTATGGCTTGATCAACAAATAATTCCTAAGCTATAAAGGAAAACCCATTTGTACAAGTGAGCATCTCACATCTTTTGAGATGAGATTTGACATTCAACAAAATAATATTTGCTTGAGGACGATCATCTATATCTTCTATATCATGACATTTAGGAGTCATCCTTGCTCACTGATGCCAGCCTCTTAACATCTTATGATAGTGGGATTTAAGTTAACTATCATAAATTCTTATGATGGCTACTTAACTCTTATAATTTTATCGACTATTATGGGACACTCATGCATAATGTTCCTACGTTTTGTTTTGTTTGTTTTCACTAAATCTTTTAATATGCACACAAAAGTTGGGACTCTACCATCATGCCCCGGCTCAATGGGAATGCTACAAAATAGCAAATCATCTTAAAGTTAGGGACATATTTCATTTTATTCTTTACATAAGCTCTCTTCACAAATACAATATGTATTAAAGCATATCTTCACTATCAGTAAAATACTTCACAAGGCCAAAATAAATAATAAGTGAACAGGCTAATAGTAATCTCACATATAACAAACATTTTATGCTCATAATGATAATTGATTAAATCATCCAAATTCACTAGATTTATAAAACTAAAAATCTCACCGATGAAGAAAATCAAGTTCAACATTGAAAATATCAAAACACTCTCAAAGATACATTCAAATTTGCTACATATTCATACATTTATAGTAACATGCTAGCTCATATCAACCCAACAAGATTAAAACATCACTCTATCTCTATGACACAAAATCACTTGCTAAGCTCACTCCACATCCTCCTAGCCTTAGCTTCCATTAGTTTTGAGAGAAATGCATGAAACATTATTGTATTTATTGCTAACTTGTCTTAAATAATATCAATTTCTTCCGCAGAGAACCCTTGAATGTTGGGCAACTATGTGATTAACTCAATAAAGATTGTTCTCTTTTTTGAAGCTCTTGTTATAGTTTTTATAGCATTAACAGCTTCGCTGGCATTGTTAGGCGTCATAGTGATTAGTCATGAATTTTTGGATCATTAGCAAAAGTTTTTTTTTTTTTTTTCTTGAGCCACATTCCTTTGAGGAAGAGGGCATAGCTCACGTTTGCACTGGCGATGTCGTTCCCACGATGGAAGGGAGCGAAATTCACCGTTTGGACGTAAAGAACGGAAAGTCCCATGAGTTTGACGTTCCCTACGCCATGAAAACTTTCCTCATAGAATTTCTTCTTGTCAAGCAAACGGAAGCGGCCGCCCATCACTTTGTAGCGATGTTTGCTTTGCCCCGTCAACTACCCTTAAGGTAACCCATGAGGTCATTAGGTTGTGTCGCTTTGTAGCCACGGATGATCAGATCTCTGTCATGTGTATGTATTCCCATCTGCATTATGCGTGTGACATGTTTTTTAAATATGCATTAAAACTATAAGTTTTTTGCATGTCTCCACGTTGGCTTGTCTAATCGGCCTCATAGGCTCGATCGACACGATCGATAATTTTTTTGGCGATTTGATCGATTGGCTGCACTGGCCCGATCAGATAGATCATCTTGTCTCGTTGTCTCATCTGATTTACCCCACCAGCCCGATCGACACGAACGACTATCTTTTATTGATCTGACCGATCGACTGCACCGATTCGATTTGATAAATCATCTTGTTTCGTCTGATTGGCCCCACACGACTGGCCATCTTTCGGCGATCCGACCGATTGACCGCACCGACCTAATCAGATCGNGTTGCTAACTTGTCATAAATAATGTCAATTTCTTGCGCAGAGAACCCTTGAATGTTGGACAATTCTGTCATTAACTCAATAAAGATTGTTCTCTTTTTTGAAGCTCTTGCTATAGTTTTTATAGCATTAACAGCTTCGCTGGCATTGTTAGGCGTCATAGTGATTAGTCTCCACGTTGGCTTGTCTAATTGGCCTCATAGGCTCGATCAACACGATCGATAATTTTTTTGGCGATTTGATCGATTGGCTACACTGGCCCGATCAGATAGATCATCTTGTCTTGTTGTCTCATCTGATTTACCCCACCAGCCCGATCGACACGACCGACTATCTTTTATTGATCTGACCGATCGACTGCACCGATTCGATTTGATAAATCATCTTGTTTCGTTGGTTCATCTGATTGGCCCCACACGACTGGCCATCTTTCGGCGATCCGACCGATTGACCGCACCGACCTAATCAGATCGATTATCTTGTTTCGTCGGCTCGTCCGATCGGCTCCACCGGCCCAATCGACATGACCAACTATCTTTTATGGATCCGACTGATCAGGCGCACTAGCCTGATCGAGTCGATCAATATGTTTTGTTTGCTCTTCTGATCGGCCTCACCGTCCCGATCAACACAATTGGCTCTCCCTTGATGTTTCGATCGATCAGCCGCATCGGTCCAATCAGATTGATCTTCATGTCTCGCTGACTCGACTGATTGGCCCCACTGGCTTGTTCTGCTCGACCGCCCCTTTGCATATAAATGTTGCATTTGTGTATGCTTGCATGTTTCCATAACTTGATATAACAAATTCACATTTGCGCCTTCGTCACGCACTTATGAGCATATGTCCTCACATGCTCATAGCAAATATTCACGCTTGCCATGGGCACATTATTCCATACACTTGCTCCTCTACATCTCACATGTCATGGAGCACCACGATACCAGTGTCTGCACTTGCACTAGTACGCTATCACATATCTATTCTGCAAGTCGTCTTGCATGTTTAAGTCTTGCTTGGGTCACTATTCTTGCACACCCACTCCAGATACCCATGTGTATGTATTGGGGACAACCAGTGTGTCAAGTCTCTGCAATGTGTAATTCTCTCCAATGAGAATTACTTCACTTCTTTCCTATGACACGACATCGGGCTATCGTAGGATTTAACCTGAATCATTGCACCTCACCCCGTGCACACTCATATTTTTGGGTCACTGTCTCCTCAACACACCCGCCCTCTGGGTCACCGCCTCCTCTGCACACTCGCCCACTAGGTCACTACCTTATCAACACACCCACCCTCAAGTCATTGCCTCCATGAAACTTATTTTCACTCATATTGTACGTTTTGCATGCATCATTCCCCACTATCGACACATTCGTCATTAGTATATGTCATCCATGCACTAGTGGCAAATGTTTGCCATCTTTCAACATGGTCACACCCGAGACCTGACGCAATTACGTTGGGCTCTCAATCTGGTGGTGTGGGCACGTCGTCCTCTGTTGTGGGCACGCCATGGGCGTTTCGACTCCAGCCCAAGTTTCTTAGGGCGTTCGTTTCTGGCGTGGTCATGCCAAGGGTGAGCGTGGTCACGCTAGACCCTTGCACCTGAAGTGCCGGTTTGTTCGGACCACGGGAGGCCCCAACAAGGAAGAATACGATCCTTAAATATAAAAATGTGTATTGTACACATCCCANGCCATCGAAAAATTGTTGTTCATCCAATTTATTAATGAAAGTGATGTTGAAGAAAGAAAAGAAGTGTGGTGTTTCTAATGAAATATAATAATGATCTTTAGGAGCTTATAAACTTTGAGGGCAAAAAATATTAGTTGATATGCACATATTAACTGGGATGTCAATTGTTTTTTGGTATATCATTGATATATCGTAAGATTATGACGTGTTATGCCTTAATAATAATAATAATAATAAATTTATTACAAATATTATAGAAGGATATGTGGGGCATGGTAATTTTATTTATTTATTTTAAGGAATAGTCAGAGGTTATTATATGAGCATTTAGTCATCCCTAATGTGCGTCATAATTCGAGTACCGCCCTCTTTAGGCCTACTGTGCCAAAGGGGATTCAAACCCTCGACCTGAGGGGTCTTATACCGTGGATGCCAATCAGTAGGCTGGGGCACACATCACAATAAGCATGATGGTTATAGCCTTAACGCACTAAGAATTTTTATTGTTGTGAGGAAATAAAAGAAAACCTTAAAGAATTTAGGACCCATAACATTCCAAAGAAATGCACAAAATTTAGCAATCATAATCATCTTTTTATTATCTAATGGCATGGATTATGATGAGAAGAATAAAACTTTTTACACTTCATCTTTTCAGAGGAGACTTCAATTTCATTATGATTATCATGAATGTTTTGAATTTGAATTTAGCTTTGGGTGCTAAGGTGGATGGGGATCCTTAGAGTGTTATCTAGCCCTTCACTAATTATAATATAATGACTCACCATAAGATGGTTTGCCATGTTC
>JXCR01127757.1:15957-68324 GCA_002079205.1 Phalaenopsis hybrid cultivar
AAGTGCTAGAGGTTAGGACCAATATGTGGAACTTCAAGTTGAGTAAAGAGAAGAGTTTTGAGTTTCTAATGGTGAGGGTACCTTTTCTAGTTTTCTAAGACTAGTCAGTAGGAAAGTCCTATAGCTAGACATAGGCTACTAAAAAAATTTCTAGACCTCAACCAAAAGTGAGGTCAACATGGGTCTATTGACTTGGAAGTCTGTGTTGGTGTTGTTGATCTCGTCATTGGGGGTCCATTTGTTGACCTCACTTTTGGTTGAGGTCTAGTTTCCTCTTTAGTAGCCTAGGGTCTAGCCATAAGACTTTCCTGTTGATTATTCCTAGAGTACTAAAAAAGGAACCCTCACCATTAGAAAATCTAAACTTCTCTTTGCTAAACTTGAATTTTTTTATTGATCTTCAAAAACAAGTTTAAATTTTAATATTAAACTTTCATTATATTGTTCTTTGTTCATTATAATTCATAACCAACTTATGGCTCCACGGCTCATTATCAATCACACAAAAGTGCAATTTGAAAAATATGTTGAAATTTGAAATAAATTTTATTAATTTGCATTAAACATGTGTTAAAGACTGAATACATGCTGAAGCATCAAATGACATAGTCATGTTGAATACATCTAAAATATCATATGCTAAGTACATATCATATATGCTGCTCTCACGTAGTACAAAAGGTGACAAAAATTGTCTATTTGTCCTCCGTGGGACAAGCTCCTGATTAAGCTAACATACTAAGCCATGCTCTAAGACAAGAATTCCTTTTTACGCGTACTTATAGGTACAACCATCTCATAGCTCGTACGGGCACAACTCCTCCAACTCTAGATCTGGTAAGAACCCATGTGACATCTTGTTATCGTCCATCCTTCTAAATGTCACAGATACTCTGCGGTGTCGGACCACCAGAATGCAGTGCTTGGCTAAGTTTGCTTCATTTCCATTCCAAATTAGTACTGAACCCATTGATAACAAAATTTCTACAGATCCTTTGAATTCCCTAGAGCGATTAAAGTCAATTTCTTTTTTGAACAGAATATCGCTCTTGCTCATGAATGAGACCGTGCAGAAAGGCTTGACAAAATCATGATGATCTTTGTGTGGGGGAATATAATATGTTTCATCATAGATTTTGATTATACAACTGTTGGGAATGCAATCGGTTGGTAGTATACCCATATGACCATCGTTTTTATCATCCATTTTATTTCAGATGGCATAGTATTCACCTCATCATTTCTTAAGATACCTTGGGGGTTCCCTTGCCGATTTTTGGTGAAATTGTAGTAACAACCACATTGTATGGTTATCCTGCCTTTTCCTCGCATCCACTTTTGTGATTCTGAATAAGTTCTCTCAATTAGCAGATCAGCTCGACCTCTGTCTCTCAGATCAAAAATACAGTCTAACATTATTCTTTCATCATTTTTAGAGAAGACGCTCCAAAATGTTGACAAATCTTCCTTTGATTTCCTCTTAGAATTCAAATTCTTTCTTTTTAACTCTATTCATTCTTTCCAGCTCTTCTATGGGGATTCTTTGAGATTGTCGAGACAGCTCCCTCATCTCCACATCTGTAGGATACCATGTCTGACTTGGCTCCATAGGTAATGGAATATATGACTCAGTGTCCGGGTAAGTTGTCTCCTGGCATCCCGCATCAGTAGTTATGAAATCCTCAAAAGAATTGTAATGATCTAAATGGAGAACATTGCATGCTAGGCATTCCATGAACACTCCTACCATTCTTGCTTGTACGGCAACATGGACGTTTCACATCGGACATCCTCTATAAAGTTCATTTGACATTTCTGATTGTATCTGCTCTGCAACACAGTTAGACTCATCCTCTATAGCAGGAAAGCTGGAGGAAGTCTCTCTCATGCATGGGTCATAAAACTCCTCCTCAGGAATTAGAGTGATAAATTTTCTACCTCTTTTATGCGCCTTTTTTTCTTAACATAGAAAAGCTTTGTGCTTGCAATGATTGGCATTTCAGCATTGTGTTACTCTTTGTGGTGCATCTGGAGTCCTTTCTTCATCAGCGCTGACTAGATCCCCTATTGGTGTAGTTATCATTGACAGTAAATGTCTAGTTTCTTCCATCAAATTTTGTTGTGGTGTCACTTTATTCCTCTTCGGCGAGGAGTCTTGTGTCGTACTGATGCTCAATAGTGACCGTAGCCATTCTTTCTCTTGGCGGCTGACTATGTCCATCAGGGGACACTCATAGTTAACATTGACTTAAACAAAGTCTAAGTCAAAATTTATGATGCCACCCTGAGCTACCATTTCTCTATTTAGTATGAAATTTAAGCCATCTTTAAAAGTGAAGATCAGCTTACGTCTCGACATTTTTCTGTAGAAGACAAAAAAAACACCAGTGCGCTGAAATTCAGCTCAAACAAGAACAAAAATGAAGAAATTTTCAAACACAAGTTTTAATTTATACAGGTGCAAATTTCATATTTAATTTAATTTGATTTAATAAAATTTCAAAATTAAAGATAAAATGAGAAAATTAAAGTGATATAACTTTAAAAATTTCATTTTGTTGAGGTTAATTTTATTTCAAAATTTTGGATCGGTCATAGATGCTTGGCCAAATAAATAACCCCAGAACAATCAAAATTTCAAAAAGTTAATTTCAAGCAGCATCACATCAAGTAGTATGTCTTCAAATAACAGTCATTGACAGACAACATATGTCTTTCGCCAAAGAAATCTACCAGCTGGTAAGCTCCTCCAGAATAGACCTTCTCTATGACAAATGGTCCCTCCCAAGTTGGTTTAAAATTTCCACCTATTTTGAGGTGTGCAAGAATAAGTCTTTTGAGAAAGAGAACAAGGTCACCAACTTTAAACCCCTTTGAGAGGACCAATTTGTCATGAGCCTGCACCATCTTGGCTTGGTAGAGTTCTAAATGCTGTTGTGCATCGATTCGCTTTCCCTCAAAACTTTTCAATTCTTGAAGTCTAAGCTTCACACTTTCTTCTGTTGTAATTTGATTGGTGATAGAGACTCTGAGAGACGGTGTCTGAACCTCTAGCGGCAGTACGACCTAAACCCGTACACAAGCTTGTAGAGTGTACATTGAGCATGAGTTCTGAATGTTGTCTGAGAGGCCCATAAAGCTTCTAATAGTTTATTATGCAAATTTCTTTTATTTTCGTTTGATGTTTTCTTTAAGATTTGCATGAGTAACTTATTGAAGGCCTCGGCCAGTCCTTTTGCTCTGGGATAGTAAATTGTAGAATATCTCCAGCCTATCCAATGTTGTTTGACAAAATTGTTGATCTTTATGCTCTTAAAACCTGTCCTGTTGTCGGAAATCACTCCGTGCAATACACCAAAATGGTAAAAAATTTGAATTTTGAAGAATTACAGAACATGCCATGTTGTAACCTCTCATAACAACACTACCTCTTGCCACTTGAAGAAGTAATCTGTAGAGATAAGAATAAATCTATTTTCCTTAGAAGATGGAGGGTCTATCAGACCTATTATGTCCATGCCCAAACACTCGAATGAATACGAGGCAACAGATGGATGTAGCACATTTGGAGGTTAGTGTAAGACCACCCCATGCACTTGAGAGAGGTGATTTCTTTTGGTTGTATCCATGCAATTGAATATCATTGCTGGCCAATAATAATCGAGTGTTTTGATCTTCATTTTCATCTTTGCCTCGTAATGGTGAGCACCACACAATCCGACTTGTACTTCTTTGACAATATGTTGTGCTTCTGCCATGCTTATACATCATAGCCACATCTGATAAAATGATCTCCTATAGATGACATCACCTACTAGTGTGTATGACATATCCC
This sequence comes from Phalaenopsis hybrid cultivar, assembly GCA_002079205.1. NCBI lineage: Eukaryota > Viridiplantae > Streptophyta > Magnoliopsida > Asparagales > Orchidaceae > Phalaenopsis > Phalaenopsis hybrid cultivar. Next base: position 19,793 of record JXCR01127757.1, read on the forward strand.
TTCTTGTGATGTGATATGCTTCAGATATGTCTTCTAGTAGCTTTCCAGTTTGTAAATATTCTATCAATGGCTTGTGCTGGTCTTTGGTAATATATTTCACTGCAACAATCATCATGTCATTGGAATCCTCCAGAGGACACATTGATTCCTTGGCAAGTTTTGATAAAGCATCGGCATGGGCATTATCTCCCCGAGAAATTTGGTATAGAGTTACACTGGGGATATGTTCCAACAATTTCATTGCATACTTGTGGTATTCTACTATCATTGGCTTCAAAATCTTATACTGTCCGACAACTTGTTGAATGATGAGTTGCAAGTCACCATAGACAACAATATTTGTTATATCCATTGAGATTGTAAATTTCAATCCAGTGATTAGTGCTTCATATTCTGCTTTGTTGTGGGTAGATGACTTTGTCAGGTGGTAGGAGAATCTCAACATGCCCTTATATGTCATGACAAAAATCAAACAAATTCCTTCTTTGCCCGGTATAACTGTTCTTGATCCTTTGTCTTTTCCGGCTGATAAAGCCCCATAGAAGTACATCTCCCAGTGCTGCACACTGGAGATTTCCATTTTTCAATACCTGTCATCTGGTAAGTCATCATTAAGAGGGGACACAACTTGAAGTGACTGTAGTGCTGGAAAATCTGCTAAAATCTCCCACTTGATAGCTTGGAGGGGAACAAAAGTTATATCAAATTGAAATAGAATCATTAACCATCTTGCTAAACATATGAAAAGTGTTGGTTGGGTCATTAAATATTGTAACAAATTAACTTTTAAAATAAGGGTAAATTTGTGAGAAAGTATGTAATGCCTAAGCTTTTGAGCAGCAAAAATCAAAGCTAGATAATGCTTCTTAATAAGATATGTCAACTTTCCTTGTAAAGAACACAGTTGTTTCAACGTTTTGGGAAGAGGCATTTCCAAGATAACTGATACACCAAAAAATAAGCATTTTTTGACCCATAATTTATACTCATTTTTAGTGATATTGCACTTTAAAAATATTTTTAATTTTTTATTGTAGGTTGTTGATTTTTAGGAGTTGGAGGAAAAAAGAAGCACAAAGGTTGGAATTTGGAGTCAAAATGGAGTTTTTGAAGAATTGTTCAGCGTCAGACTAGGCCTCGATGCCACTGTTTGGCAGTGAGTGCGGTCTAATTAAATGACCACTGGCGATGACAGTGCCAGTGTTAGTGTAGGCCATATTTCTAGAATATTAGATAAATTTGGTCGCTTTTTGAAGAGTTTTTTGGATGCACTATTGGAAAACCAAACTTAAGCTTTATTTAGAGCCGAAATTGATCAGAATAGGCCCCATTCACCCCTTTGCAACCTTTGACCACTTTCCACTTTCTTCCATGCCATTTCACACTATTAGTCATTTATTTCCTTTATACTTTTGAGTTTTTGTGAAGAGTTTAAGAGTGAATTCTTCTCTAACAGTGTTGGAGAGGGAGAGAAGTGAGAGATTTCTTCTTTCTACATTTCCTAAGAGAAGCTACAAGGGATTTTCTTTGAAAAAGAGTTTCAGATAAGTGTTGTTTGTTTATTATTATTATATGAACTTTCTTTTATATATAAAATTTGTGTTTTGTCTGAGAAATGGTGAAATTAAGAAATAATTTGGATGTGCCTATGTTAAAATACAAAAGAAATTGTAATGGTTTTTCAACTCCATCAAAATTTACTTTTCAATCAAGCCAATTGAATTGTTAAAATATGTTGTGAAACATATTATCTATGAAATGGAGTATGAGTTCTACAATAGGGTGAGAATCGCATTTAATTCCATGAAAGAGTATTTTGTTCATGGAATTAAGTGCAAATAAATAGGGAAATAAAAATTATTGGGTGTAGAAATGGAGACTTTAGGGTGACAGACTAATATCCTTAATTCGATCTTAGTGTTTAAGAACTGAAGCTAGAGTTAGCCTTCAGATGAAGGGAAGTGGGAGATTTGAAGTGGGAGCCAGTATCCTTTTAGCTTAGCCACGAATTTAGGGACTAAACGTGAGATTCGCCAATTATTTTCTATAACACTGAATCAGGGTAGAAAATTAAAATTGTTCTTATTTGGCACAATACAAATTTAAACCATTTTTCTAGTATCATTTCACCAAAAACACATTATAGTGGGAAAGATGTTTTTTCATATTAAAAAACTTCATCACATAAACATAGTTTAGTAGTTACTGTTTTAAGCTTTGCATTAAGATTTTCTTAGTAGTTAATAATCTAGTTTTGATATTATCTAAATGATTCAAAATTAATTATAGTAACCTCATTTTATTTCTGCGAATTTCCTAGTTAATTTATAATTTCAAATTTAAACCTTCCTCGTGGGCTCTGTATTTATGAGTTAAATAGAAAGTCTTATATTACTTGATAACGATATGTATACTTGCTTAAAATCCCAATATTAAGTGCTTAACGTTATTATTTAGAAAATACCATATCAAATTTTTGGCATCGTTGTAAAGCGGAGTCAACTTTATAAATTTTAAACAACTATATTTTTTGGGATCACGTTTTTTGTGCCGTCGCGTGGGAAGATAATGGTAAATTAGGAAATTTAGAGATAAAATAAAAAAAAATAAAAAAATATATAAAATCAAAAAATTTTTTAAAAATATAACTCTATATACTAAAGAGTATTTTTAAGAAAAACTTTTTTGCTTATTATATTTGTTTATGCAAAATATTAGATCTGTAAGTTTAATACCTTACGATTCAGAATTAGAACGTACTATTAGAAAATTTTAAAAACAACAAAAAGAGATTCAAATTTTAATGAAATAACAAATAACTTAAATAATCAAATAAATGAAAATCGATAAAGACCACTAAAAGATCATGCTAATCTGACAGCAATTGAACTTCACTTAACTAGAAATGTTGAGGTTGCAACTAATTCATTTGTGCTTAAATATGTTATTATCTAAATGGTATAAAATAATCAGTTTGGAGGAACACCTACTAAGAATCCTAACTTACATTTTGCTAGTTTTCTTGAAATATGTGCTACTTTTAAATATGATGGAGTGTCTAATGATATTGTTAGGCTTAGAACTTTTCCTTTTTCATTAAGGGATAAAGCTAAAGCTTGGTTAAATTCATAGCACTTGGGATTATCAGAATTGGGGAGAACTATCATTTTCCTTTTTATTTAAGGGACAAAGCTAAAGCTTGGTTAAATTCATTAGCACCTAGATCTATCAAAACTTGGGGAGAACTATCACAAAAAGTTTTTGGCTAAATATTGTTCACCCTCGAAAACCGCTAAGGTTAGAAACGATATTACATCTTTTTGTCAGTTTGAAGGGGAATTGATATATCAAGCCTGAGAAAGATTTAAGGATCTCCTTAGAAAATGTCCACACCAAGCTTTACGAGACTAGTTAATAATTTAAACTTTTACAATGGATTAGTAGGATCACTTAGATCTATTATAGATGCTACTGTAGGTGGATCACTAATGTCAAAACCTTTTGATGAAGCATACTCCTTAATAGAAGAAATTGTAACAAACAATTTTCAATGACCCTATGAACTGGTAAATCCTAAGAGAGTATCTACTATTCTTGACTGTGATGCAATGTCTATTTTAGCATCTCAAATTTTTGCTATATCGAAAAAGATTGATCAAATTGGAGTGAACTATTTCCAAATGCAACCAGTATTAGAGTTCATTCACTAGGGCAGATAATTGATACTCAATCATTTTATGAAACTTTGAATGTTATAAATAATCAAAAGAACAATCCCTATTCTAATTAATACAACACTTGATGGAAAAATCACCCTAATTTTAGTTAGAATAATTATAACAATTCGGTGAACCCCTCAAGGAATTTGAACAACAAAGGAAATCCTAATTATCGACCTTGTTATTCTCTTAGATTTATCTCTAACCCTAACACACAAGTAAAGGAAAAGAAGTTGATGATGGAAGAAGTAATGTTGAATATGGGAAATCAAATACAAAATCAAGGAGCTGCTATTATAAATATTGAAGATAAATTAGGACATATTGCTACTGCACTTAGTAACAAACCTTCAGCAAATCTTCTGAGTACTGTGGAAGTTAATCCAAAAGATCAAAATAAGGAGCAAATTAAAGCTATTCAATTATGAAGTGGAAAAAAAATAAAAAAAAGAATCTAAAGAGAAACTGAAGTTGAAGAGGAGAAGGAGGAGATTGAAAGTGACCATAATGAAAATGAACAAATACAACTTTCGTCAGAAAAACCACTACCACTATTTCTTTAACAATTGAAGCAGAAGAATAAGATAAAAAACTTACAAAATTTTTGCAAATCCTTAAAAAGTTAACGATATACATTTCTTTCATTGAGACTTTGGAACATATGCCAAGTTATGTGAAATCTGTGAAAGATATACCAAACAAGAAAAAAGAAGTTTGCAGATCATGAGACCGTTGCACTCAGTGAAGAGTGTAGAGCTATTATTCACAAAAAGCTTCCTGAAAAGTTAAAAGATCCTGATAGTTTTACTCTACCTTGTGCAATTGGTGAAATTTTTTTTGGAAAAGCCTTATGTGATTTAAGAGCAAGTATCAATTTTATGCCTCTATCAATTTTTAAACGTTTAGATTTAGGAGAGATTTTCGATACTACTGTAACTTTTCAGATAGCAGATCGATCAATAACCTAGCCTAAAGGAGTTATAGAAGATGTATTACTAAAAGTGAATAAATTTAATTTTCCTTTAGATTTTATAGTATTAGATATGGAGGAAGATAAAGAGATTTCTATTATTTTAGAGAGACCATTTATTGCAATAGGGAGAGTTGTCATTGATGTGCAAAAATAAAAATTAATAACGAGAGTTAATGATCAAGAAGTAACATTTAATATTGCAAAAGCTATGAAATATTCTCCAATAGAAAAAGATAATTAATGTTTTAGGATGGAAGTTATTGATTATCAAGTAATGAGCAATTTAAGAAAGTGTTTGAAGAAAAAATAAGGTTAGAAGAATTTAGTGAGAATGAAAATAAATAAAAAAAGATCATTTAAATTATATTCAGGAAAAATTTGAAGCTTAAGACTGGTTGGAGAATTATAATAAAAATCTTATTCCTCAAGTATTAAACCACCAGAACTTGAACTGAAAGTATTACCTGCTCACATTGCCTGTTATTATATATTCCGAGTTAACTGAAATTCAAGAACAAAAATTAATAGAAATGTAGAAAAGATATAAAAAGGCTTTTGGATGGACTTTAGCAGATATTAAAGGAATTAATCCTTCAATTTGTATGCACAAAATTCTTTTAGATGAAAAATACAAACCTAAAGCTGATCCTCAGAGGAGATTAAACCTAATAATGAAAGAAGTTGTTAAAAAAAAAAATCTTAAAATGGTTAGATGCTAGAATTATATATCTTATTTTAAGCAGTTCATGAGTGAGTCCAATTCCTTATGTTCGAAAGAAAGGAGCAGTGACCGTTGAAGTAAATGAGAAAAATAAATTATTACCAATAAGAGAAGTTACTGATTGGCGAATTTGTATAGACTATAGAAAATTAAACATGACTACGAGGAAAGATCACATTCCTTTACGCTTTCTAGACCAAATCTTGGTTAGATTGGTTGGAAACAAATATTACTACCTTTTAAATGGATATATCAGCTATAATCAAATTCCAATTACTCATGTGGATCAAGTGAAAACAACATTTACAAGCCGTTATGGAACATTTGCTTTTCGTAGAATGCCTTTTGGACAATGCAATACACCTGCGACATTTTAAAGATGTATGATGTCAATTTTTAGTAATTTTATTGAACATGGAATGGAAGTATTTATGGATGATTTCTCTGTATTCGAGACTTCATTTGAATTATTTTTAAATAATTTAGAAAAATTTCTGGAATTATGTGAAAAAATTAACCAAGGACTAAGCTAGAAAAAATTTTAATTCATGGTTGCAAGAGGAATTGTACTTGGGCGTAAAATTTCTGAAAATGGCAAGAAAGTAGATCCTGCAAAAATTTATGTTATTAAGAAATTACCACCTCCTACTATGGTTAGAAGGGTAAAAAGTTTTCTAGAAAATGCTCGTTTCTACAGGCGTAAAATAAAAAATTTTTAAAAAATATTTAAACCATTATGCTAACTCTTAAAAAAAGATAAAAAATTATTTTTAATGAGGAATGCATAAAAGCATTCGAACTGTTGAAAGAAAAATTAATCACTATGCCTATAATAGTTTCGTTTGATTGGGATAAACCATTTGAAATAATGTGCGATGCTAGTGATTATGTTATTGGAGATGTTTTAGGACAAAGGCACAACAAAGTTGCAAAAGTAATATATTATGCTAGTAAAACTCTAAATGATGCTCAAATTAATTACACTACTACTGAATAGAGTTATTAGCTATTGTCTATGCCTTTGATAAATTTAGACCTTACTTAATTGGAAGCAAATGTATAGTGCATAAAGATCATTCTGCTATCAAGTACTTGATGCTAAAGAAGGATGTTAAACCAAAATTTCTTAGATGGATACTTCTATTGCAAGAGTTCAATTTTATGGTAGTTGATAGAAAGAGAAATGATAATCAAATAGCTGATCATTTGTCAAGACTAGAAGAAGAAATATTAACTAATCTTGCAAATGAAATTTAAGAAAATTTCCCTGATGAACAATTATGTAATATTGATGAAATAAATATTTTGTGGCATGCCGATATAGTAAATTATATCGTAAGTGATATTTTACCACGAGATATTAAGAATCAACAATTAAAGAAATTTATATAAGATTCAAAATTCTATTTTGGGATGACACATATTTATTTAAACAATGTAAAAATCTAATTATTAGGAGGTGTGTGCCTTATGAAGAAACTCAACAAATAATTGAAAAATGTCATGAATCTAAATTTGGAGGGCATTTTGGAACAAAGAGAACTGCATATAAAATTTTGCAAGCTATATTTTATTGGCTTAGTCTTTTTGGAGATGTTAATGAATATATTAAAACATGTGATCGATGTCAGCGAGTAGGAAATATTTCTAGAAGAAATGAAATAGCTCTAAATACACATTAGAATTGAATCTTTGATGTGTGGCGATTATATTTTATGGGACCATTTATGCATTTATTTAGAAATTTATATATATTACTTGTTATTGATTATATGTCCAAATGTATTGAAGCTATTGTTGCACCTAAATGTGATGCTTGGAGTGTTTTCTAAATTTTTAAATAAAATATTATTACAAGATAAAGAATGCCAAGAGTAATTATTTCAGATGGAGGATCCCATTTTAGGAATAAGAGAATCGAGGAATTGATTAAAAAATATGATATTATGCATAGATTCTCTACTACTTATCATCCTCAAAATAGCAGTCTAGTAGTGATATGAAATCGTGAAATAAAAATGAATTTTTGAAAAAGCTGTAAATCCCTATAAATTGGATTGGTATGCTAGATTACATACTGCATTTTGGGCATACAGAACTGCTTATAAGACTCTTATAGGAATGTCCCTATGTAGACTTATTTTTGGAAAAACATGTCACTTACCAGTAGCATGGGAGCATAAAATATTTTATGCTATTAAGGAATTTAATTTTAATTTAAAGGATACTGGTAAAAAAAGACTATTGCAACTCAATGAACTTGAGGAGATTAGAAATGAAGTATATGATAATGCAAAAATCTATAAAAAAGAAAATGAAAATATGGCATGATCGAAAAATTATTAAGAAGAAGTTTGAACATGGACAAGAAGTTTTATTATATAATACAAGATTGAGAATATTTCCAGGAAAACTGAAATTTAAAAGGTTAGGATCATTTAAAGTGATTAAAGTCTATCATTATGGAAGTGTTGTTATTAAAAGTCCTAAAACTGTAAAGATATTTAAAGTTAATGGGCATCGAGTGAAACATTATTATGAAGGACACATTCCACAATTTAAAGAAATTTTGATGTTAATTCATCTTGATTAAACAATGGTACGTCAGGCTGACGACATTAAACTAAGCGCTTTGTGAGAGACAACCCATATATGTAAATATATAAATATATAAATATATAAATATATACATACATATATATATATATATATATATATATATATATATATATATATATATATNATTTGGAATCAAATTTAACAGAAAAATAAAAGATGCGATTTTGGCCTCTGGCGCCGATGACGCTCGTTTATATGGACCATGGCTCCGATAGCGCCGATGGCGTCTTGAGCAGTTTCGCGCGTTCAGTGCAAATGCGGCAGACTTTAGCGGAATTGAGGTCCTAAATAACAACCGAGAGGTATTTTTAAAGGCTTAAAAACAGCCTTGGACGACCATAAACTTCCAAAATTTGAATTTGATGGCTTCCAATTCTAAAAATACTTCCACGTATGAAGTTTTCAATAGAAGAAAGTTTATCAGTTTTGACGTGCAGAGATTATACAACAAATTCATTACAAAAAAGAGACTTATCAAGGAGAGAGACTTTGTCAATTATGGATTTATTAATCCAAGTTCACAAAGAGAGAAAATCATTCTAAAGAAACGTTGGGAAGTTCTGTGCTACATTACTGTTGTAGTTGTTGTACATGTGGTAAAGGAGTTCTATGCTAATTTACATAGAATTACCCATGGAGTCGTCTTCATTCGAGGTAAGGCTGTACCATTTGCACTAGCTTGAATTAATTTGTATATGATAGAAAACGTTTCAATCTGTCATTATACAAATTTTTTCCCAATGAATGATATGATGTAAGATGTATATAACTTTTTGGCGGATGAAAATGATAATTAGGAAATCAGTGATGAGGGATACGTTAGTTTCTCTGCTTCACGGCTTAATCCAATATCAAAACAATGGCATTTCTTCATATCTACAAATTTACTCCCTACCATGAAGATTAGTAGAGTTACAAGAGAAAGTGTCATTTTAAATTACTGCATTCAAATGGAAAAGCCCATTGATGTTGGATGGATTATTTTCAAATATATTATGGGTATTATTATGAAAGGGCCAATATATGGACTGAGGCTTCCTTCCACAATTTTCTTACTTTGTAGTCAATCACAAGTGTCATTTGAAAGTTGGGTGAAAGTATTATTACCTTGGGAGCCCATGATTCCTATTGATGACAATTATATTTGGAATGGTAATGAAGCATTATATATTATTTTGGTTCATTCATCACATGCTTGAACGCCATTAATGACACAAATAGGTGGAAGTTCAATAACTTTTAAAAACTAAATGAAGAAAATAGAAAGAGAACTTAAGAGTATTACGAATGCAGTAGGAAATCTCAACTACCTTTTTGATCACCTAGATTGGAGGATGAAGGAGAACTTTGATCATACTGGAACAACTGAAGCAGGATTGGTGCAGATGGGCAAGAAAAATGGATGGATCGATGAAAATTTAACTGATCAGTTCCCGTACCGACCCTTCTACAATTTGTACGTCCATTAAAAGTTTATGCGGAATATTAGAGGAGGAGAAAGTTCTAAAGATGAAGCAGAATAATTGAAGAAGTTTGACTCTCTACTACTTTAAGGTAATTAAGTTTTTAATGTGATTGCGTGGATTTAATATAATTTACTTTACTTTACTTTACTTTTCCTTAGAACTCTATTAACTTTGATTGTGTGTATAATTTTGTGTCAGCGTTCTAGTGTTGTGGCTTGATTTCAACGCTGAATTATAATTTTGTTTGTTTTATGTATGTGAAAGTGTGATTAGAAAAATGTATTTGCAAAAAGTGTATTTTCATATATAAAATTTAGTTTGGTGTTATTTGTGAAAATTATTGTTTGTGAATTATTTTAAGATTAAAATTAGTGTTAAAAAAGACTAAATAGACTTTGGAGTAAATTGAAAGAAAATTGAAAATTACAAAAATAAAAAAATGAAATTTTTTGCCACTGGGCCGACGACGCTGGCATGGGCACCGACAGCGCCCTTGAGCCAAAAACCACCCTACCCCTTAAAATTCATGATTTGTACAGTAAAAACACCATTTTTACCTTGTGGTCACCTTCAACCTTTGGTTTTTGCATCTATGGCATACTTTTTCTCAGATTTGAGGCCATTTTAAGGCAAATGAAGTTCGAATTTCATCTTCTCTAGGTAAGAGCTACACTTTGAACTCAAAATTTTTTATTTTCACAAGGGGTTTACCTTACATTGCCGAGATTGAAAATTTTGAAAATTTTTTATAAGATTTTGAGAAAATCCTTTCATGAAGATCTCTTACTTTGTAAATTTAAGTTTAAAACATTCCACATTTTAATTTTTAGAATTTTTTGGAATTTATTTGGATTTTATCAAATTTTTTAAGATTACCATGGCACTAAGAACGAGCAAGGGAAAAAGAAAGGTGGATTTTGATGATTAAAAGTTTGACAACTACGATGCTACCATTTGTTTCTATAGTCTACTTACAAATAAAAAAGTAATTCCAGATTGAGGATTTAAAAATCTAGGGGGAGAAGTTGAAAGATTAATCAATGCTCAACACTGGGAGAATTTTTGTTACTTTACTGCTGAGGCTATTATTGGTGTAGTGATGGAGTTGTATGCCAATTTTAAGGAAACTTTTGAAGACTATGTGTTCATTTGTGGGAAAATGGTGGAATTTACTCAGAAAGAAAATTAATAATCTGTATCAGTTACAGGATGTGTATAGCTGTGAGTACAAATCATTTCCTACTACAAATGAGGCCTTAGATGAATTTATTTCTTCTCTTACTGATGGAAGAGGAGCTTGGTAGGTGAAGAATAATGTTAAGGTAAACTTTCCTCTTTTTATGTTAAATGTAATATCTAAGGTTTGAAACTACTTTATTTCTGGTAGAATGATAATAACAAATCATCTTTGTGAGGTTACAAAGGATAGAGCCATCTTTAACTTCTGTATCTAGTAGATGAGAAGGAGAGATGTAGGTTCTATTGTTTATAGAAACACTCGTTCTACATCTTTGGGATAGACTTGTGGTGGTTTAGCACATCCTGCTCTGATCTTCACACTCTCTGAATAGGCAGGAGTTGATTTTAGAATGGATGAGGAGATGATTGAACCTCTAAAACCTATTGGGCGTGCCAATATTAAGAATTATGAATCTCATGTTGGATGGAGATCTAGAAGTAGAACCAGGGATATTCTTTCTACTTCAAGTACCCCTACTCTCCAGGAATTTTTGGAGCAGATGATGATCCAATAGGAGATATCTTAAGAATAGAAAGTAGAATGGAAAATATGGAGGCCATAAATGCACACAATAATGATTTGTCACGACAGAAGTTCGAATATGATGCTGCATATGATGATGCGATGGTCAGATACATGATGGGTTATCACTCAATTCAGTTTCCTATACACCCTGTTTTTACCCCATTTTAGCAGCAAAATTTGGATGTGGAAGAAGAAGAAGATGATGATGATTGGCGATGTTTTAGTTAGATTTTTGTTTATTTTATGTTAAGTTGTACTTTATTGTTGAGATTGTTTGTTTTTAGAGTGTGACACCTTATTTTAAATGTTATAATAGATTGTGAACAATAGAATTGTGAAACTTTTTTTACATTGGAAATCATTTTGGTACTATTGTTAGTTTCTAGCACTTTGTTGAATGTATTTGTAATTAAATCTTCTTTGACAAATTTTTATATGTATTTGGTGTTATTTAATGTTTTGAGTGTTGTAGCTTTTTTTATTAACGCTTGCAATATTTCGGAGTTAAATTTCAATATCAGAACCTTCAACAGGTAAGTCTTTCCTTTATGTATTAAATCTTTTCTTTCACCCTTTATTTTTTTAGTTTTTCATGCTAAATCTTTTAAAAATTTAAGTTTAGGGGGGAAAGAAAAAATCCTTTTAAAGAAAAGAAACTAAATTTTATTTGACCTCAATTAGCTATATTTTCAAAATATTTTAAAATTTAACATGACCTTTAGTATTAGAGGGTAACTTTAGATAACAATATTTGTGTTTCTAAATCTATAGTACACTTAAGTAACAATTTTCAATAATAAAGGTTAATTTTAGATATTAAGTTATTTGGTGTGAGAGAATATAGTATGTTTTACTTTTTTAAGTAAACAAATTTATATTTTTGAAATATTAAAAATCTTAGAGATTCTTATAAGAAGAAAAGAATAAAACTTTATAACAAATATTTAAAGCTAATATAAGTATATATGTGAAGGAATGTGTTTAACTTTAAGAAGAAGATAGTGAAGTTCATAGTCATTAAAGACTATCCAGATATAGTAATCCTCACATAAGAAAAAGAAAAGGAAAGAACAAGGATTGAAAATGCTCCTGAAAAGAAAAGAAAAGAAAAAGAAAAAAAAGAGAGGAAAAATGTGAGGATAAGCTTGAGGAGATGCCTAATTAAAATTTGGATTCACTTGGATAACCTTAAAGAACGAGGCTTGACTACATTTTCTAAACTTATATTTCAGTATTAGCCTATTTACTAGTAAAGTTTTGTGAAGTTCTTTTTTCATATGAATATCCTAAGTGGCTTTAATATGAATAATTTGCAATTTTCCTTAAAAATAATAGAGAATAAAAAATGTTAGACTTGATTGTTAGACATTCTTATACCTTCAGTATTAACTGGAGTTATTTTAAATTTTTCTTAAGTTATGCTATCATATTTAGTGGACTAAAATATAGAAATATAGAAGTTAAAATCTTTGCCATTAGTCATATTTTTATGTAGTAAAGGAGTTACTTGAAGACAATTAACACTTAAGTTTTGGGGATTTTGATACATCAAAAATATATGCATTTTCACTCCCATATTTTATACCATTTTTGGTGATATTAAACTTTAAAGGAAGGTATTTTTTATGCTTTATTGTAGGTTGTTAATTTTTAGGACATGAAGCAAAAAAGAAGTAAAAAGGATGGAATTTGGAGTCAAAATGGAGTTTTTGAAGAATTGTTCAGCGCCGATGGTGGCAGACTAATGCCAACGGCGCCGTTTGACAGTGAGCACAGTCTAATTAAATGGTCACTGGCGCCAGTGTCAGTGTAGGCCCTATTTCTAGAATATTTAATGAATTTGGATGCTTTTTGAAGATTTTTTGGATGCACCTATTGGAAAACCAAACTTAGGCTTTATTTAGAGCCTAAATTGATCTGAAATGGCCCTCTTCACCCTTTTTGCGCCCCTTCACAACCTTCAACCACTTTTCACTTTCTTCCATGCCATTTCACACTATTAATCATTTATTTTATTTATAGTTTTAAGTTTTTGTGGAGAGTTTAAATGTGAATTCTTCTCTAACAATATTGGAGAGGGAGAGAAGTGAGAGATTTATTCTTCCTACATTTCCTAAGAGAGGCTACAAGAGATTTACTTTGAGAAAGAGTTTCATATAAGTGTTGTTTGTTTATTATTATTGTATGAACTTTCTTTTATATATAAAATTTGTATTTTTTTTGAGATATGGTGAAATGAAGAGATAATTTGGATGTGCCAATGTTAAAATATAAAATAAATTGTGTTGGTTCATTTATCTTTCTCCCTACTCTGAGATATGATGAAATAAAGAGATAATTTGGATGTGCCAATGTTAAAATATAAAATAAATTGTGATGGTTTTTAAACTCCATTCTTAATTTACTTTTTGATCTGCCCAATTGAATTGTTAAAATATGTTGTGAAATATATTTTTTAAGAAATGAAGTGTTGGCACTATTTTTGGTCGGAGGAGTTGCCCATAAGAAGATGTCGGTTATTGGAATCGAAATCCCGTCACCCGCTTTGGATCGACATTTTAATATATATATATATATATATANTGGTCTATGAAACATTTATATTTGCCGACAAGTTCCCATATTTAATATAAAGGATTAAATAAGGTTTATATTAAGCTGGGTTCGAACATGCTTCCTATATGGGCAAGCCCCTATAGTTAATTACATCTTAAATGACCAAAGTCACCTAAGAAGTCTCTCAATAGAAAATCAGGAAATATTATCTTTAAGGTATTTCAAAGTGTATGACTCTTCCAATTAGATCGTACAAAGAGGTGTGAAAGGGTATTGGTTCAAATTTGGAACATTTTGTTGTAGAATCCAAAGGAGGAAGAACTAATGGATGTCATGGATCCAGAGGAGAACCCCTGTGACTTGCAAAGCCATCATAATGTTTGGCTTCAGTTTTAAGGAGAAAAATTCAAATGTTTCATCCTGCCAATTTTATTAGTTAGGGCTTGCAATCGTGAGAAACAATCAACAAATAGCCTGAAAGATGTGAGGATTTAGGTCGTGACAAACGACAACATCGGAATCCTAAGACGAGTTAGGGCTTATATTATATAACTGGGCTATACAAAGGCCTGAAGATAAGGTGAGGATTTACGTTGCATAAGCAAGCAACCTCAAAGTCCTATGGCTTTGTTGTTATCTAAGGAAGGAAGATTGGTTTAGCTGGGGAAGATAGGTTTTGCTATTGAAGATGGTCGTGCTGCCCACCATGCTAGCTCCAAGCTCTGTGAGGATTTATGTTGCATAAGCAAGCAACCTCAAAGTCCTATGGCTTTGTTGTTTAAGTCTGCAAAGTCCTAAAGATAAGATGAGGATTTACGTTGCATAAGCAAGCAACCTTGAAGTCCTATGGCTTTGTTGTTTAAGTCTATATTTACGTTGCATAAGCAAGCAACCTCAAAGTCCTATGGCTTTGTTGTTTAAGTCTAAGGAATTGAAGATGGCCGTACTGCCCACCATGCTAGCTCGAAGCTCCCTGCTGTGACGAGTTTGAGTTTTCTAGTGTGCAAGTTATAATGTCAAACCAGGTGGCCCTATGATTGAAGTTCTTTAAATTTTATGAGGGCATATTAAAGTTGATTAGAGCGAACACCGGTTAGGATCCTACGGTTCCCTCGTTCCGACACCGCTACTTTCTATTGGATTCACTTAGTTACCGGTTAGGATTTGCGGTTCCCTCGTTCCGGCATCACTATTTTCTATTGGATTCACTTAGTTCAAATGAACTTACAGGTCCCTCGTTCCGGCACCACTATTTTCTATTGGATTCACTTAGTCCAAATGAACTTACTAACTCGTTCCGACATCACTATTTTCTATTGGATTCACTTAGTCCAAATGAACTTACTAAACCCAACTTCTCATTCCTGCACCACTATTTTCTATTAGATTCACTTAGTCCAAATGAACTTACTAAACTCAACGTAATAAGTTCCATAATTTCATTTACTGTGGGAAGCCTCGTTAGCAACCGTAGGTTACCTCCTCCAAGGGATTCCCGATCATCCGATAGAGACATCTTAATTTAGTTGTAATTGTAGTTTTGTGTGATGTTTATGATTAAATTTTGAGTTGTCTTGTATTTTGAAGGTTGTAGCAGTGAATTTTATCTTAGTTGATTTTAGTTTTGATTTTGGTTTTGGTTTTGGTTTTTTGCCTATCCTGATAGTTTTAGTTTTCCATGCAAATTTGTATAAGCACAAAAGTATAGCATTAAAGTACAAGAAAGACAACGCTGAAAACTGTAGAAGTGTACCAGGCGAGTCTTCTTATTCGACTACCTGAAACTCAAAAGGCATGTTATGACAGTTTATATATCACAGGAAAGTAAAATTTTGGTAATTTTCGTAACCCTATGTCATATCTTGGTGGGTCCTTAGGAATTTAATTAAGGATGATTTTGTCAAGCAAAACATATTAAGTTGAGTAGATCTTCAAGATATCCAACAAATCTAAAGAAGCAGCAGGTTGTGCTACTCTCTCGCTACCTGGTGGAAAATCCCGAGTTCTTTTAAACTTATTACGTTGATTAATAAGTCATCCTGTAAAACACCCTAATGCTCAGTGGAACCCAGATGTCTCAATTATCCTTAAGAATAGGGGTAATTTTCACTTGTGATTCAATTTAAGAATTATCTGGGTGAAGACCTTTAAAGAGGCAATTTAGTGTTGTTGGAACACTTAGCCAAATTTTAACCCTAATTGGGCTTGTAGTGTTTGAAATATGTTTTAATTTTTAGTGATATTAACTTTTCTAATCCTTATTTAAATGAAACTTGATTTAGCCTAAGTCACTACTAAGCCCTTAAGATATGTGAGTGTCTTAATTAGTTTTGAAAATGTTAGGCTTTAGGTGGTCATGATTCATGATTTGAATTTTATTTGAAAATAAAAAATAGGGGTGCTAAATTGATTAATTGTTGACTTCAAAAGTCAACCTCTAAGCCCTAGGTTCATTTTATTTTAATAAACTTCCAAATTTTACTAATTTATAAATATATTATCTTATCTTTTTACTTAAGAAAGTGAGGTTGGTTTCAACCAATTAACCCCTTGTGTTTCTAACATCAAATAAATTGATTAAGATCAGAGGTTACCCATTTTCCTTCTTGAATTAAGCCTAAAGGTTAATTAAGGCCAAATTTCCAAAATTACACATTTGCCCTTAAGGCTCTAACACTTCATAATTTGTCAAATTCAATTAAAATGACGTTAAAATTTTTAGCCTACCTCATTCATGGGTCAATTAAGACATTAGAGGAGAAAATGTGATTTTTGAAAATTTAATTTATTTTATATAATTATTTTTATGCAAAAATAGGACTTTTGAAAGAAAATGCCTAACTTGAACAACGTAAATCCTAATTCTTTAAACTTTTTACTGGAGGTAGGTTTAGATGAGAGAAGCCTTTGGCCCTAATTTCATGTTTTTTTTTAAATTTTATCTGAATTTTAAGAATTATTGTAAGTTCTAGGGTATTTATTAAATATAAAATACTTTAAATAGGGAAAATTAAGTTTTATATTTTTTAAAAGTCTCCCTAAGGTTAGAGAACTCGGGAAAAAAATTTTATATTTTTCTATATATTATTTGATTTATTGGAATTATTTTAGTGAAAACTCATTTTTAGCCTTTAAAAATTATTTTTAAACTTTGAAAATCACTTTCTTTATTTAGAAAATCAGAAAAAATATTCTAATTGTTCCTAAGTGATTAGGAAGTAATTTAGAACATTTCCACGGGTCTTATTACTTTTGTGATTTTTATGAAATTTTAATTATTTTAAATATTTAAAAATAGGCTATAAATCAAGTTTTTATTTTAAATATCAAATTATTTTTAGAAAATACCTCTCATCACAAAGAACTCAAAAAATAAGTTTTCATAATTTTTTTGAGTTATATTTTGATCATTAAAAATCGTTTTAGTGCCAAAAAAAGTAATTTAACTTGGAAAATCAACTTAGACCATCAAATGTACTCAAAATGCTTTGAAATTTGTATGGGGAGTTCTTTGGATTATAGAAAATATTGTAGATCAAAAATCAAGTCATTTTGATGTTTATATTTTCCAAAATTAATTATCTTATTGATTTAGTGTTTGTAAAAATTAAGTACATTTTAAATGACTTAACTCATGAAAATTTTTCCTAAAGGTTACCTAGTCATCATAAACCTTCCAAAATTTTCTTGGATTTTTCTAATCAACATGCTAATTTCCATGATTAACTTAAGCAAATAATGTGCATAAACTTGAAAAATATATATCTCTGCCTAAAGACTTTCTATGACTTTGGAAAAATCAGAGGATGTTTCCCTTGACAAAGGATATAACATGTTAAAATTTCAAGCCATGGTGAAGTGCCAATATGCATGGAGAATCAAAAAAATTGAATCGGTATTTAATTAATTAAAAATAAAATATTATCGAACAAACTTCAAATTATTTCCACATTGTTTTCCTCGGTTCACTGAGCAAGTGGATTATTTTATTTTATTTTTGTGATTCTTCTACTCCAAAATATGAATTTTTGAAGTTAGGGGTATTTAAATAAATAGGAAAAATCCCTTATTTTCAGCGCGACGCCATGTAGATCCTAGGCAGCTCCAAACTCCGCGCGTCGCGCTCCCATTTGATGCCACCATCCACCTCAGCACTTACTCAGCCCACGGTTTATCTTCCGAAGTGTTGTCTGGCTTGATCTCCTTTGTTTATCTAATACACGGGCGATCAAATGGCTCCCTATCATCGTCCCTAATAGAGTGATCCCGTGACCGTCCACCCTAAAACCTTAAGATTTCAACCTAGGCTCAACCAAATCACTTCTGGTTTGATCATATGGACTCGTCTAAGTGAGACGAACACATCCATACTATAATCATGCAATTAAATTAAGCCTAATTAAATGGAGAATCAAAATGGGCTCGGGAGGAAGAGAAGTTTTATACCTTTGCTCTGAGAAGTGAAGCTTCAATCAGAGGGTCTTGGCATGTTCGTTGGGGTCTAAGGAAGCTAGGGATTAAGCTTCTTACTGTGGTGTAAGGCCTATGTATGAATTCAACAAAGCTCAATTTCAGGTGTTGGTTTAGAGCTATGGTGGAGGCTATTTCAGAGGGTAATTTGATGGGGCTTTGTCTTCTCTTGCTGTTGTGAAGGTGTGGGCACGAGCAATTGAAGTTTGGTGGGGGTATTCAGAGATGTCATGTTTCTGCCCTAATTTTCAAGTTCAAAATTAGGGTTATGCAAAGGGAATCAAGGCAATGAAGTGATTCAAATGGGTTATGGAGGTCTTAAGGAAGCTCTGTGAATGATTTGGGAAGCTCTCTCTGAGTAAATTTTTAGCACCCCTCCCATGGTCGTGGAGGTTATTTTTTATAAAAATGGTCAATGGGTGGGTCTCAGGGGACAAGTTTGGGTGCATTGTGGTGCTTAGGTGGACGGCAGAGGAGCTCTACAGTTTGGTTTCGATGAGCTGGCCTCTAGGTTTGATTTGAGTGAAGCTCCATGGGGGTGGCTCTCGGTTTGGCCATTTTCCGGCCACTAGGCTGGCTGGCTGGCCAGGGGAGGTAGCTAGGAGCTCAGGGAACCTAGGGGAATATTTCACAATAATTTAATGGATTGAGGTTTAATTTTGGCAAAAATATCCTAAGCTTAAGCAAAAATGGAATGAAAACCATTAATTTAGGGGACCTTTGGTCCATGGCTTAGTTTAGGTGGTTAGATGGTTTTGTCTCAGTCTTACTTTGGTGATTTTGGGGTAGTTAAGCCATCTTTAATGCATAGGTTTAATGTGGGTTCAAGTGATCGAAGTTTGGGTTTGGGCTAAGTTAGCCATATCAAATGACCCAATTGATTTATCAAAATTGTGTAGATGATTGTTATGAAGATTTTTGTGAAGAGTTGAAGTGATTTTGAGTTCAATTGGTAGTCAATTTGAGGGATTTTTGAGATTTGGCCAATTTGGGAATGTTGGGGTAGACATGGGTCTAGGTTGTGCTAGCCTTGGGCTAAATCCAAATAGAATGGTCCACATGATCAAGCGAGGTGTTGTAAAGATTTTTCATGAAGGATGGAGTTGAAATTTTGGGGTTAAGGCCCTCAATTTGGTAAAATTTTGAGACATGGTCAATTTAGGGCAAATTTTGGGCTTTTGGACTTAGGTTGAAATCAAATGAAATTGAGGTCCTACATAGGCCAATTGAAGGTCAAATTTGATGTGTATGAATTTTATGAAGATTTTTCAACACAAATTGAGTGGGCTATGGGTTCAATTTGGTGGAACCAAGTCATGCGGCCAAAATTGGGTTTTTGATCTAAATCAAAATTGGGTTCAAATCATGGATCACATCAAATTTGAAGAGTGCATTTGAGCTTAGAATTGAAATTGGTCATATGAAGAGTAGATTTGAGCTTATAATTGATATTGGGGAAATTGAGGCCAATTGGATAGACATTTGAGGTGATTTGGAGAAAATATGGGCCTTTAAAGGGCAATTTGGGGGTTTTGATCAATGATGGTTAAGTTGGCCAAATTGTGTCAAGTGATAGTTGAGGAAAATGAAATTGGAAATATTTGGGAGGTTTTCAAAATTTTTAGGATTTTATAAAAATTTTGGAATTTTGGGCCAAAGAGGGGTATTTTGGTAATTTGGCCAATTTGGGGATTTTTGGGTAATTTGGGTGTTTTCAAGGTGTTTGTAATGTTTTTTTAACGAGTTTGGGTATTTTGGCTACATTTGGAGATTTTGGCCAAATTTGGGGTTTCAAGGGTATCTGGTAATTCGGGGGAATTTAGGGGGAATAGGGTAGATTGGGTATCTTGATAGAGTTGGATTGTCAACCACCATAAATAAGTCATGGAACAATGAAAACCTCATTTTGGGTCATGTATATAGTGATTTTAGCTAAACCCTAGCCTAGGCCTAATGAGTTTAGGGAACCACGTATAGGAGTCTCCCAAAAGTTTCAAAGGACCAAAGCCTAGAAGTTTTGGGTTTAGGGTAATGAGTGATTGCGAGTACAAGTGATTGCAAGTAAGTGCCTTAGCCATAGAACAACACCTAAGGTCAACCCTAAGGTCCAACAGTCCTATGGGTGACTCATCTTGAGTTTCCCCCATAATGACCCCACCTACTAAGTGCTAGAGGTTAGGACAAATATGTGGAACTTCAAGTTGAGTAAAGAAGAGTTTGAAATTTCTAATGGTGAGGGTTCGTTGTCTAGTTTTCTAAGAATAGTTAATAGGAAAGTCCTATGGCTTTACTTTAGGCTACTAAAGAGGAAAAAACCGAACCTCAACCAAAAGTGAGGTCAACAAATGGACCCCCAATAGGTGTGGTGTGCTGGGCAAGCACACCACACTTATTGGCGTTTACCGACGAGATCAACAAAAACGAATACAAACTCCTAAGTCAACATGCCCGGAAGTATGTGTAGAGTTGTGTGTGTTTTTTATATTTCCGTCGGGGATACTGGCAGGTGCATATTTGATCAAGTCAAGAAGTAAGGACTCCCGTTGGGGATTCGAGAGTAGAGGATGGGAATCAATACGTAAGTGTTGAACATGAGGTGGGAATTGGAATTTAATTATCAATTCCAAAAAGAAAGGAAGAATCAAAATTTAGGTACCGATCTTTAAAGATGAGAAGCAAAATTTAGATACTGATCCAAAAATGAGATTTGAAATTTATGTATCAATCTCAGGGAGTGAGTGAAAATTTAGGTATCGAACTCGAAAGATGAGAATCAGAATTTAGGTAGTGATTCAAAAATGAGATTTGAAATTTAAGTATCAATCTCAGGGAGAGAGTCGAAATTTAGGTATCAACCTCGAAAGATGAGAATCAGAATTTAAGTACTGATTAAAAAATGAGATTTGAAATTTAGGTGTCAATCTCAAGGAGAGAGTCAAAATTTAGGTATCGACCTTAAATGATGAGAATCAAAATTTAGGTACTGACTCAAAAAAGAAATTTGAAATTTAGGTATCAATCTCAAGGAGAGAGTCGAAATTTAGGTATCAACCTTAAAAGATGAAAATCAACATTTAGTTACTGACTCAAAAATAAGATTTGAAATTTAGGTATCAATCTCAGGAAGAGAGTCAAAATTTAGGTATTGACCTCAAAAGATGAGAATCAAAATTTAGGTACTGATTCGAAGATGAGATTTGAACCTTTGCTATCAATCTAAAGGAGAGAGTCAAAATTTAGGTATCGACCTCAAAAGATGAGAATCAAAATTTAAGTACTAACTCGAAAATGTGAGAATTGAAATTTAGGTATCAATCTCAAGGAAAGAGTCAAAATTTAGGTATCAACCTCAAAAGATGAGAATTAGAATTTAGGTACTGACTCAAAAATGCGAGAATTGAAATTTAGGTATCAATTCCAAGAAGAGAGTCAAAATTTAGGTATCGACCTCGAAAGATGAGAATCAAAATTTAAGCACTGATTCAAAAACGAGATTTGAAATTTAGGTATCAATGTTAGGGAGAGAGTCAAAAGTTAGGTATCGACCTCAAAAGATGAGAATCAAAATTTAAGTACAGATTCAAAAATGAGATTTGAATTTTAGGTATCAATCTCAAGGAGAGAATTGAAATTTAGGTATCGACCTCAAAAGATGAGAATCAGAGTTTATATATTGACTCGAAAATGTGAGAATTGAAATTTAGGTATCAATCTCAAGGAGAGAGTCAAAATTTAGGTATCGACCTTAAAAAATGAGAATCAGAATTTAGGTACTGTTTCAAAAATGATATTTGAAATTTTGTTATCAATCTCAGGGAGAGAGTCGAAATTTAGGTATCGACCTCAAAAGATGAAAATCAGAATTTAGGCACTGATTCGAAGATGAGATTTGAAATTTAGGTATCAATCTCAAGGAGAGAGTCAAAATTTAGGTATCGACCTCAAAAGATGTGAATCGAAATTTAGGTACTGTCTCGAAAATGTAAGAATTGAAATTTAGGTATCAATTCCAAGAAGAGAGTCGAAATTTAGGTATTGACCTCAAGAGACGAGAATTATACTTTAGGTACTGATTCGAAGATGAGATTTGAAATTTAGGTATCAATCTCAAGGAGAGAGTTGAAATTTAGGTATCGACCTCAAAAGATGAGAATCAGAATTTAGGTACTGACTCGAAAATGTGATAATTGAAATTTAGGTATCAATTCTGAGAAATGAGTCAAAATTTAGGTATTGACCTCAAAAGACTAGAATCAAAATTTAGGTACTAATGTGAGAATTGAAATTTAAGTATCAATTCCGAGAAGAGAGTCAAAGTTTAGGTATCAACCTCAAAAGATGAGAATCAGAATTTAGGCACTGATTCAAAAATGAGATTTGAAATTTTGGTATCAATCTCATGGAAAGAGTCAAAATTTAGGTATGGACCTCAAAAGATGAGAATCAAAATTTAAGTAGTGACTCAAAAATGTGAGAATTGAAATTTAGGTATCATTTCCGAGTAGAGAGTCGAAATTTAGGTATCGATCTCGAAAGATGAGAATTAAAATTTAGGTTCTGCTTCAAAAATGAGATTTGAAATTTACAAAGAGCTTGTGGTGTTGAATTTGCAGAAGTGTGTCATGTGGAAATGTTGATTTTATTGAAGAAGCTTTATAGATCTTTGTGGTGCTTTGTGTAGAATGCAAAATTTCACGGGGATGTGAAGAGAGCTAATGCAGATAGAGATGGTTGTGCTGCACGCACAAAGAGTAAGAAACTCTGAAAATGAGAGAATCCACTCAACAGATTTTTATCACAATTAATTTTTCAAATTATGTCTTTAAAGTTTTAATTTTACTTGGTTGATTTTTTCTAAAGTAAATTATTTTGTTGTTTATTGATTGGTGATTATTTTTATTTAAAATTTATTTATTGTTGAAAATTTGTTATTTCATTCTTTTTTCATTGAAATTCTGAACCAACCTGTGGTTTGTAGCTTCCATCCATCTCACAAAAAAGCAACTGACAAAAAAAGACACATTTTGAGAGAAATTCCATTAATCTGCTTCAACAAAGATGTTACAGGTCGAACATAGGCTGCGCCTAAAAAGGTACAATATATAGTCCATGTCAAAATGCATTCAGAACATCTCATGCTATGAATACATTGTAGGCTAAATATATCAGATACATATCATGTTGCTAAAAAAAGGTGAACCCTCTGACCGTCTATACTAGGTATGACGAGCTCCTATTCAAGCAGAACTTCTAAGTCATGCTCCAAGATAAGAGTTCCCTTCACATGTACTTAGAGGTACAACCCCCTCAAAGCTTGTACAACAGTAGCACTTCCAGTTCTCGGTCCAGCTGGAATCCATATGGTATTTTACTGTCATCCATGCTGCGAAAAGTCACAGACACTCTACGGTGTCGTACCCCTGGAATGAAATGTTAGACAACGTCTGCACCGTTGCCTTTAGGAACGAGTAATGAACCGACTGGTAGAGGAATCTCCACATAACCTCTGAGCTCACCAGAGCCGACGACATTGATTTCATTCCCAAATAAAAGATTGCACTTGCTCATAAATGAGACTGAGCAGAAGGGCCTCACAAAATCATGATAATCAATGTGTGGAAGAATGCAATCACCCTCTTCATAGATATTGATAATACAACTATTTGGAATGCAAATAGCAGGTAGAATATTCTAATTGACCATTCTTTTGCTCATCCACTATATCATTGGCGGTAGCAGATCTACTTGATTGTGTCTGAGGATCCCAGGTGGATTCCCCTGTCTATCATTTGTGAAATTATAACAACAGCCACACTGGATGTTGATTCTTCATTTTCCTCTCATCTATTTCTTTGGCTCAGAATATGTTCTTTCCATAAGAAGGCCCACTTGACCTCTATCTCTTAAATTAAAGATACAGTCCAGAATGCTTCTTTCAACACTTTCGGAGAAAACCCTCGAATACAGCTCCAGGCCTTCCAGTATGTTGATGAACTTTCCTTGAACTTCTTCAAGAAACTCAAAGTCTCTTTTATTTACTTTACTTATCTTGTAGTACTCTATCATACCAGGGGTTGGCAGTTGTCGCGGGAATTCCTTCCTTCGAGTATTGGCAGGAACCCAAATTGGTGCTAGTTGAACTGGAATATGAGACTCCGCCTCTAGCAGGATGTACGACCTTGGGCTCCATGGTACATACTGATCTGTCTCCAATGGGATATATGGCTCATATATCATAAAATCTGAAGTCTGAAGCCCATTGGTGCTTGAAGTATACTCTTCTAATGTATAGAAATGATGTAAATGTAGAATATTGCAATCTAGGCATTCTACGAAAGCGCACATGACTGATGTCCCGACTGGTATTTCAGCGTTGCACGTCGGGCAACCCTTGCATAAGACATCTGAAACTAAAAGTGTATATGACTCTGTCACAAACCCTAGTTTTTCATCCATGGTGGGTAGGCTAGCAGAAGTTTCTTTCAGGTCTGGATCATAAATGTGCCCCTCATGAATAGGGGTGAGCATGTTGTTCGTCTCTCTTTGACATATGTGTTCTTGTCGAAGAAAAGCTCTCTACTTGTTGAGGCTAGCGTTCTTGCGTTGCGTCCTGTGAAGCGAAGTACTTGGCAGTCATTTGTTATTGGCGGCTACTAGGCCCCTGACTGGTGTAGCTACCATGGAGGGCAGACGACTGGGCCCTTCCATCGTATCTTGCTCTGTTATCACGTTCTTGCCTTTGTGTGATACATTATCTTTAGCGATTACTCTCAATACTGAAGGCAATCCCTCTTTCTCTTTGCAGCTGACTACATCCATGAGAGAACCTTCGTAGTCTATGTCAACTTGGTTAAAATACACGTTGAAGTCTATGGTACCGCTCTGCGGTGCCATTTTCTCATTTAGTGCGAGGCTCCAGCCATCCTAGAAAGCAAAGATCAGCCTCTGTCCCGACATTTTTCTGCAGACAAAAGGAAAAATGTCAGTGGGCCAAAACTTGTCATGAATAAGAATAAAACAAAGTATTTAATAAAGTAAATTTTAGATTGTTTTGGTGAAATAAATTGTTTATTTTATGAACGAGTTTTGTTTAATTTAGTGGAACATTATACCCAAAAGTTGAAAGAAGAAAATTGGAAGTTTAAAATTTCTTTCTCAAAATTTTCATTATATTGAGGTTAATTACAAAATTTGGACCCTTCTCAAAATTTTCAATTATATATGAGATTAATTTAAAATTTGGGAACTCGGTTCATAGACATTCAAAATTTTCATTATATTGAGGTTAATTACAAAATTTGGACTCGGTCATAGACATTTGGCCCATAAAGATAATCTAAAACAATCAAAGTTCCCAATGTTTCAAAGTAAGCAGAGAAAAGTGGCGTCAGGTTGCGTAATAAGTTTTTATATATCGTTCGTTTAATGGTAACATAAGTCTTTCACCCTGGAAGTTCACTAACTGGTAGAGTCCTCCTGTATAGAACTTTTCAATGACAAATGGTCCCTCCCAAGTGGCTCGAATTTTCCACCTATTTTGCGGCATGTAAGAAAAGGCCTTTCGAGCACAAGTACGAGGTGACCAACTTTGATTGTCCTTGGGCGGACCAATTTGTCATGGTCTTGTACTATCTTTGCCTGGTAAAGCTCCAAATGTTGTTGTGCTTCTAGTCACTTTCCCTTGAGACTCTCTAGTTCTTCAAGTCTGAGTTTTGCGCTTTCTTCCGTTGTGTGTTGGTTGGAAACGACAACTCTGAGAGGTGGTGTCTAGATTTCTAGCGGCAGCATGACCTCGGCTTCATACACAAGCATATAGGGTGTACACTGAGTGGGAGTCTTGAAAGTCATCCAGCAGGCCCACAAGGCTTTGAATAGTTTGTTGTGCCAGTCCCTTTTTTTTTCATCCAATGTTTTCTTCAAAATCTGTACTAGTGTTTTGTTGAAAGCCTCAGTGAGCCATTTGCTCTTGGATAGTAAATTGTGGATTATCTCCAATCTATCTCTTATCTTTTGACAAAATTGTTGATATTTGTACTTCTAAAAGTTGTCTCATTGTCGAAAATTATTCTTCACGACACTCCGAAATGGTAGACGATTTGGCTTTTGAAAAATTGAAAGACATGCTCTGTCGTAACCTCATGTAACAGTACTGCCTCTGCCCATTTGGAGAAGTAATCTGTAACATCAAGTATAAACTTGTGTCCTCTGGAAGATGGGGGGTCTATCAGGCCTATTATGTCCGTTCCCCAACACTCAAATGGCCACGAGACAACAGTTGGGTGTAGCACATTCGGAGGCTGGTGTAAGACCACCCCATGCTCTTGGCATTGGTGACATCTTCTGGTTGTATCCATGCAATCAGACATCATTGATGGCCAATAATACCCGAGTCTTTTGATCATCATTTTCATTTTTGGTCCTGACTGATGAGCGCCACACAATTCGACATGTACCTCTTTGACAATATTATGTGCTTCGGCTCTGCTCAAACACCGTAGCCACATCTGGTCGAATGATCTTATGTAGAAAACATTTCCCATTAGAGTGTAAGACATAGCCCTTTTTGTGATGTGGTGCGTCTTAGACTTGTCTTCTGGCAGCTTTCCAGTATGCAAATAATCTATTAATGGTTTGCGCCAATCTTCGTTGATGTATGCAACTATATTTATTGTTTCTTATTTTCCAAGCTTGTGTAGAGTTTCGAAGTTGATCTGAGACAAGAGTCATCTTCCGTGCACTGTGACTTCAATGGAATCCTCCGGGGGACACGCCATTTCCTTAGTGAGTTTTGCTAAAGCGTTGTCGTGGGCAATATCTCCCTTAGGGATCTGGTAGAAAGTTACATCAGGAATATGTTCTAGGAGCTTCATCGTGTACTGATGGTATTCTGCTAATCTTGTCTTCAAAATTCTGTATTGTCCAGAGACTTGCTGGATGACGAGTTGGGAGTCGCCAAAAATGGCAGTGTTTGTTATATCCATTGAGATTGCCATTTTCAAATCTGGCGATTAATGCTTCATATTCTGCTTCATTGTTGGTGCATGGCTCTATCAAGGGGTATGAGAACCTCATCATACCTTTATCTGGTGTGACAAAGATCAAACCAATCCCTGCTTTGCCTGGTATAACTGTGTCTGATCCTTTGTCTTTCCTGACTGACGAAGCACCATCGAAGTATATCTCACAGCGTTGCACACTAGATAATTCCATTTGTAATATTTCCCTGTCTGGTAACTCGTCGTTGAGAGATGAGTCAGCTGACAGTGGGTCTATAGCGAGAAAGTCCGCTAGTTTATGTCCCTTTATAGCTCGGAGGGGAACAAAAGTTATATCAAATTGAAATAAGATCATTGAACATCTTGCTAGACGTCCGGAGACTGTTGGTCGAGTCATCAAATATTGCAATGGATTAACTTTCGAGATCAGGGTAGTTTTATGAGAAAGCATGTAATGTCTAAGCTTTTGGGCGGCATAAATTAACGCTAGACAATGCTTCTCAATAGGTCGATACCTTATCTCCGTCAGTATTAAGCGACGACTCAAGTAATAGAGTGCATTTTCTTTACCCTCATCATTGACTTGGGCTAAGAGGGCTCCGAGAGAGTCATCTAAAGCCACAATATAAAGTATCGACAGTTTCCCTGAGCTAGGGGCTGCCAAGACAGGAGGGGTCAATAAAAATATATTTAACATCCTCAAAGGCCCGCTGACATTTCTCTTCCCAAATAAATTTAGCTTCATTTTTAATTAATGTCGAGAAAGGCTGACACCTACCTGAGATATTAGAAATAAAGCATCTCAGATATGCCAACTTCCCTTGAAAGGAACGTAGTTCTTTCAAGGTTTTTGGGGGAAACATTTCCAAGATAACGTTAATCTTATCTGGGTCGATCTCGATTCCCTGATGACGGACAATGAATCCTAGAAATTTCCCGAAGGTAACGCCAAAGGAACACTTTAAGGGATTCATTTTAAGGTCATATCATCGTAACCGTTCGAAAATGATCCTCAAATCGTACGAATGGTGTATTTTTTTTAGGGTTTAAGATCATTTTAAGGAACACTTTTGATGACTAAATCATCCACGTATCATTCTACTTCGTTATGGATGAGGTCGTAAAAAAGCTTCGTCATTGCATGCTGATATGTTGCTCCAGCGTTCTTTAGGCCGGACGACATCACTGTGTAGGAGAAATTTTCAATCGGTGTTCTGAAGACTGTAAGTGCTGCATCCTCTGGAGCCATCTTGATTTGATTTTATCCTGACGATTTGTCCATGAAGGAGAAAATTTCATGTGCTGAAGTGATATCCCCCACCATCTCTAGTATAGGTAGTGGAAACTAGTCTTTTGGACATGCCTTGTTCAAATCTTTGAAGTGGACATGAACACGGATCTGTCTATTTTTCATCTTAACAGGTATAATATTAGCCAACCATAAGTGGTACTGCTCCTCTTCAACAAATTTGGCGTCTATCAATTTCTTCACCTCAGTGATGACTTGTTGTTCTATTTCGAGGCACATTCTCTTGAGAGCTTGTTTTACTGGGGTTATATTCTTTTCCACCCCAAGTTTATGGACTGCAACCTCAACTGACAGTCCTGACAATTCATCGAAGCTCCATGCAAATCAATCTTTGAATTCTGTTAATAGTTTGATCAATTTTGCAGATTCTTCGTCATTAAGTAGAGAACTTATAAATTTAGGTCGGGGCCGTTCTTCAGTCCCAAGGTTAATCTCTTTCAATTCGTCAACAATAGATTTAATTTCCTCCTCAAATTCTGGCAGAGCATCTTCTATTGGTTGATCAGTAGAGTCATTCTTTTCTGACTCATCAGTAACAACCATGCAAAATTCAGAATCATCGACTGGTCCGACTGTACCAAATCCGAGACCCTCTTTTGAGTTGGGAGTTCGACTTTTAGCATTCCATAGTTTTTCAAAAAGTTGAAATTTATCTTTTGGCATTTATTTTGGTAAGTGTCCCTGTTGAATTAACTTTTGAACAGCAAGCCGAGAAGTAACCAAAAGTCAATTCCATTAATTCATTAGAATCATCATCCAAATTTACATTTTTTTCAAGCTCAATAGAAGTAGAAGCAATGTAAAATTTGATCGGCTTTGAACCGACACTACGGAGTTCTTTGACCTCTAAACTCTTAACCCTTTGAGGGAGAATAAGAGTGAGGGTCATAGAATTCACATAGTGGTTTATCTGATCATATTCATTCTTTTCTGTATCTTCTAAAGATATCTCGTACTGATGTTTCTTCCATATTGTCATCATTATTTCATCTTCAAAACTGTCTTCATCACCAGCGTTGATAGTTGGCCTACTCTATTCAATAATTAAATTGATCCTTCCTCGTCCACGTCCCTGGCCTTGACCTTAGGTGCGTGAACTAAAAGACCTTTCATCATTTCATTGTTAGCTAGTGGTGGAAGATCGCTGAAGCGGAGTTGAATGGTTTCCTCTTTCTGATTCTTCAGAATCTTCATCTTTGTTTGTGATAACTTTACGAGAGAAGACAATCTTCTTTGGAGGTGTGTATTAGGCAGCATCTTCATGGATACCGACTTCATGCACTGAAAATGGTTGTAGGTCTCCCTTGATGCAATTTTCTTGATCATCTTTGCGGTATTTGATGCACTAGTGTAGGGATGATGGAACCATATTGTGCTCATGAATCCACGGTCGGCCCAATAGAGCATTAAAAGATGTCTCGACATCAATGATATGAAATTTAGTGGTTGTCACAATCTCTCCAACCTTCATAAGTAATGTAATTGATCTGAGGGCTCCTTTTCCCTTTTGGTTGAATCCTCTTAACATCATCTTATAGGTCGTAAGCTCTTGAGCTTCAATACCCAAATAGGCCAATGTCTGTAGGTTCATCAAGTTAATAGATGCTCCAAGATCCACTAAAACTCTGGATAACACAAATTTGCCGATGTTGACGGAGATGTAGAGTGGACGGTTGTGGTTGGCGGTACCAAGCAACAAGTCTTCATCTGTGAAGGTTACCCCTGACTGTTCTTTCAACGAGCAAACATCATCTGAGGATGTGCTAGCCAACTGAGCTAAGCAAATTTTTGGGTCAAGCAAAGCTGTAACCAGAGACTCTCTCATCTCCTTTTACAGGATCAGAGTGTCATAGATGCTTAATCGGGCCGACAACTTCTCAAGATGAGCTAGCACATTGTAGTCTACTTTGTATGATCCTCCAATTTTAACTTGATCATGTGGTTCTTCCACTGGTGGAGGTGAGGGTATCTCGTCTCGAGTCATTATCTATTTTCCTTTGTCTGTTGGAGCTGTTCTTGGTGGTAACACTTTTCCGCTCCTTAAGTTAACTTCTATGATTTCTTCTTCTTGAGATATCATTGTTGAATATGCTAGTGTCTTTTCCTCTTCGTCAAAAAGATCTAAGTTGATGGAAAGTGGTGTACCATGATGCTCGAGAATTGGCTCCTCGTTATCGGTGCTACTATAAGCGGTATTATTGATGTCTTCTTTGGACTTGATAACGAGTTCATCGGACTCAAGTACAATTTGAGGATCATTTTGGGGATCAATATTGAAGCTAGAACGGTCATAATCAGTTATGTTATTTCTAGAAATAGTTAAAATGTAGCCAAAGTCATAATCCTTATATTCATAAGATCCTATAGGGGCAAAGAGTTAATCATACAAAGTCAAGGGTTCGAGGATTTTCTTCCCCGAATCTGAGACAGCCAATATAGTAGAGGTAGCCCCTATCCTACCCCTCGTGCTATCAATTTTTGTAGCGACAATTTTCTTCTTCTTCTTTGTCCTTGACGATGACGGATCTCCTGACGAAACCTTCATCTCGGGCTTGGTATATTGCGGACTCTGAATGGAGGCTTGTTTTGATGTAGACTGGATCTTGTTCAGTATTTTCTTGGATGATCTACTGCAGACCTCATTCCATCCTTCTTTGGTATTCGTTGAACCTTGTTTTGATGAATCCTGAATTTGATTAAGGACTTTTTTTAGTTCATCTCAAGTTGTACTCCATCCATCTATTCTGACATATGGATCAATTGGGGAGATTGGCTCACCCGAAATCTTGTTTATGGAACCTTTTTCAGGTTCTTTTAAATATTCTTTTGGGATTGTTATGTTCTCTTCCTTGAGGTTTTTCTCGAGCCAGTCTTTGAAGACGAAACATTTTTCTATAGTGTGCCCAAGCAACCGGTGGAATGGGCAATAATTTGGTTCATCTTCTTATCCACCTCTTTGGGCTTCTTTTGATCTGGTAGTTTGAATTCTGGCTTCTTCATCAGACTTCTAAATATTTTAGGTGTAGCTTCTTCCTTGAAAGAATACATAATTTTATGTCGCTCCGACAGGGATATTCTTTTATCCTCTATTCGAGGTGATCCCTCTTGAGGCGGCCGCTAGTTGGATTGACTATTCTATTTCTGGGAGTACTATGCTGAATAATGGCAATGCTCTTCTGCATATATCTTTATCGGCTGCTTTCCTTTGTCAATGCTCACTACTATTTCTGATTTCTTTTCAAACACTCTGGTCACCTTAGCCTTTTCATGTGGCTCCATGCGCTTTATTTCTTCTTGAAGACTGCTAGCTTTACTGAGTAGTTTCTCAAAGGACTTGATGGTAAGTCCCTTAAGCATGAAAGCAACTGGCTCATGAGTACTCTTGAGTAGAATTTCAATTGCATGATGTTCTTTTAGTTGAGGTTCACATTTCATGCTAAGGTTTCTCCACCTCAAAATATAGTCTACCAAGGTTTTGTTAGGCTTTTGCTTTTCCATCATGAGCTCTACAATAAACACATAGTGTTGTGCCCCAGCAAATCTTTTCACAAATAATAGTTCTAATTCAAAAAATGTTTTAACTGGCTCGTTGGGCAAGTCAACGTACCAGTCAAAAGAAATTCATGATAAGCTGCTGACAAATTGCTGTAGAGCATAGCTTCATTATTTCTCATGTTGCCACAGCTGGCTCAAAAATGTGCTATATGTTGTCTGGGATTTCCAGTCCCATCGAATATCTTGAAGTTTGGGGCCACAAAACCCTTGGGGAAAGGCACGATATCAAACTCCTCCGAGTAAGGTCTATCCTTCAAAATTGATGCACCGCCCTTGGATTGGGTTAAGGCAACCCGCACTTATTCAACCATTTTCCTGAAATCCTTTTCTGGCATGGAACTTGATGGAGAATCTTTCTTCGGTTGCTCATCTTTGTTTACTGAAGTAGCCTCTCTTCTTTCATCTATAATGTGTATGATTTCTGGTTGATTAATCTCTCGAGAAGCCAATTGCGGTGCTTGTGATTGCCGCTGATTGGTGGCCATGGCAGTCATGGTTGCAGTCATCTCTTCTATTCTTTTCTCCAGTAGACTAACTTGCTCATCCCCTAGGAGATAACCCTACGCAGCTCATCTACGACATTCTCTTTAGTGTGAGGTTGAGCCTCGCATGCAGATGTGGTGGATTTAGTTCTGATCACATGGACATCCATGAAATCCTCCTCCAAGTAATCATTATAATCAAAATTTTCATTGGCGCTATCGACGAAAACTCTTTGTTCTCGAGCTAACTCAGAAATCTCGATCTTGTGTTTCTCAACTTTCTCCTCAATTATTGATTCCTTGATCGCTTTAAGATCTGCAGGACCTTGATGGACATCCTTTATTTGTTTCTCCATCTCGCTGGCTATTATTTCGACGATGTCAGATATTATAGACACTAGTTTCACTTCCTGTCCAGCGAGCTCACTTTACTGTATCGGTGCAACGACCTTGGGTACCCATACCTTTTCCTTTTTTGACGATGATGTTTCAAAACGGATCGTCTTAGTAGAAACATCAGTAAATCGAGGGGAAGTATGCTCCCCGTGGTGTAGACTGGCTATAGTATCAGGTAATCGTCTTGTCTTTGTATTTGAGATTGTAGGAAAGTCTCCATGATGGGCGACGGGTAAGATTTTTTGACCCAGTCTTGACTCAACCAGTCGACGGCCCACGATCATGGTGGCAGTATAATCAGTAGTGATCACTGCGGTATCAAATTTGTTCCCTAAACAAAACCAAATGGGGATGCAAGTAGGTGGCACTCCAGTTGTCTTGTGGGACTATCCGGCGGATTTGACACACTTCAAAATTTCCTTCTTCATGCGAGGAGAAATTGCACCTCCCACTCGTTTAAGCAACTCACTAACCAAACATCCTTCTTTGGTAGCAATCTTTCTGAAAACTGCACTAACTTGAGTGATAGGAGTGAACTTCTTTCTCTCCTCACAGTGTCCATGAAGTGACGGTAATGCGCCAGCGATCCTTTGGATACACTCATATCCCTTGGTATCTGTCAGAGAATGGAATCTACTTCCTCGCAGGAGTGGATAAATTTTTGGTAACACTTCTCAACTTGATGAAGCTCCTCCTCAATGGGTGTCTCCTTGGGAGTATGTGCTTTAATGGCCCTCCTAACTTTTCTGTTACGGTTCCTCCTTTGAGTTCGAGTCTACGGTACAGTCTTTCAACTTGATCCGATTTCAAACACGGGTGGTGGGCAGTTAATCCTTCAGTCGGATCCTCAATAATCATCACTTCTTCCCCCTTAGCAGCAGCGGGGCTAGTAGGTTTGGCGGGTGCCGCGACGACAATAGTTTCAGACTTCTTGCAGGTAGGGAAGACTTGAAGGCAATTCAAGTTGAATTTTGCAGACGACTCCTTTATTTCTGGAGCAGCGATCTTCATTACCATGAATGGGGCTTTCTCGAGGATGACCTTGAGATCTGCAAATCTAGTTCCAAATTTGATGGTAGGAGTGAGGTTACGAGCTTCGCGGCTCGCAGGCTGTAGAAAAAGGTCACAATTGGGTAGGCCATTGCAACAGGCTTTAATACAAAAAGTTTCAGGGTTAGCTATATGGCAAAAAGCATCGTATTTTTTAGTGCAAGCACTGAAAGTAGAGGTTGATCTGTAGACGAGGCGCATCTTAAATTATGAGTATTTTAAAATCTTGTTTAAAATTTAATTAATGTAAGAAAATCTCAAAGTGTGCGCAGCACAACACGATTTGGTTTAATTTGCGGAATAGCAAATCAAATTTGGAAGGGAGATGTGAAGTATTTTAGGACCTAATGCGGGACATATTTAGTGGCAGAAAATGCCCAGGTGGAACTAGTCCACCGACACACTTATTAGGGGGTCCGACCCCACTTGAAAATTTAAAGAGTCTTTAATGGCTTTCTGAACCCCTCTGTTCAAAGATGGTTGAACAGCTAGTCCTGAAGTGCAAGGAGTTGATTGTACCTTTCCAAGACAAAAATGGGTAAAGTATGCCTACTAAAGAAGAGTAATTTGTTCCAAGAGGGACATGGACACATTACCAATGTGTGAAAATAATATTTCTTGAATTGTATGGAGAGAAAAGCTTGTTCCCAGCGGAGTCGTCGGAAGCTATCGAAGCTATTTTTTGTTGGAGGAGTTGCCCGTAAGAAGCTCTCAGTTACCGGAATTGAAATCCCGTCACTCTCTTTGGAAGGACGTTTTAATTTACATATATATTTAGTTTTAGAAAAAATATGAAATCAAGCTGACCCCAAATTTTTCATAGTTTTAATGAAAGAGCACTGTGCCTCAAATCTTGTATCTACCCGAAGGACAAACACAAGACTTGAAAATGAGGCTCGATCAAATAAACTAAGGAATATATGACATCTTTTTAGTCTGCAAAACCTTTATATTTGCCAACAAGTTCCCCTATTTAATATAAAGGATTAAATAGGGTTTATATTAAGGAAGGTTTAGACATGCTTCCTATAAGGGCAAGCCCCTATATTTAATTACATCTTAAATGGCCAAAGTCACCTAAGAAGACTCTCGATAAAAATCAGGAAATATTATCTTCAAGGAATTTCGAAGGGTAGGACTCTTCCAATTAGATTGGACAAAGAGGTGTGAAAGGGGATTGGTTCAAATTGGGAACATTTTGTTGTAGAGTCCAAAGGAGGAAGAACTAGGGGATGTCATTGATCTAGAGGAGAACCCCGATGACTTCCAAAGCTATTCTAGTGTTCGGCTTCAGTTTTACGGAGAAAAATTCAAGTGTTTCATCTTGCCAATTTTATTAGTTTGGGCTTACATTCGTGTGAAACAATCACACAAATTTCCTGGAAGATGTGAGGATTTAGGTTGTGAAAAACGACAACCTCGGAATCCTATTTCAAGTTAGGGCTTATATTGTATAACAAGGCTATAAAAAGGCCTAAAGATAAGGCGAGGATTTACGTTGCATAAGAAAGTAACCTCGAAGTTCTATGGCTTTGTTGTTTATATCTAAGGAAGATTGGTCTAGCTAAGGAAGACAAGTTTTGCTGTTAAAGATGGTCTTGCTGCCCACCTGTTTGAGCTTTCTAGTGTGTCAAGTTATAATATCAAATCAGGTGGCCCTATGGTTGAAGTTCTTTAAATTATGGGGGCATGTTAAAGTTGATTAGTCAAATCAGGTGGCCTTATGGTTGAAGTTCTTTAAATTTTATGGGGGCATGTTAAAGTTGATTAGGCCGACACCGACTAGGATCCTACGGTTCCCTCGTTCCAGCACCACTATTTTCTATTAGATTCACTTAGTCCAAATGAACTTACTAAGCTTAACTTAGTGAGTTCCATAATTTCATTTAGATCTTGATAAGCCTAGTTAGCAACCGTAGGTTACTTCCTCCGAGGGATTCTCGATCATCCGATAGAGACATCTTAATTTAGTTGTAATTATAGTTTTGTGTGATGTTTTTGATTAAATTTTGAGTTGTCTTATAATTTGAATGTTGTGGCGGTGAATTTTATCTTGGTTCATTTTAGTTATGATTTTGGTTTTGGTTTTGGTTTTGTGGTTATCCTGATAATTTTAGTTTTCCATGCAAATTTGTATAAGCACAAAAGTATAGCATAAAAGTACAAGAAAGACAACGTTGAAAATTGTAAAAGCGTACCTGGAGAGTCTTTTTGTTCCACTACCTGAAACTTAAAAGGCATGTTAAGACAGTTTATATGAGACATGGAAGTAAAATTGTGGTAGTTTTCCTAATGTTATGTCATATCTTGGTGGGTCCTTAGGAATTTAATTAAGGATAATTTTGTCAAGCAAAACATATTAAGTTTAGTAGATCTTTAAGATATCCAATAGATCTAGAAAAAGATGCAGGCCCGTGCTACTCTCTCGATGCGTGGTGGAAAATCCTGAGTTCTTTTAAACTTATTAAGTTGCCTAATAAGTCATCCTATAAATACCCTTAATGTTTAGCTAGGACTGATGTCTCAATTACCCTTAAGAATAGGGTAATTATCACTTGTGATTCAATTTAAGAATTAAGTGGGTTAAGACCCTTAAAGAAGCAAGTTAGTGTTGTTGGAACACTTAGCCAAATTTTTAGCCTAATTGGGCTTGTAGTGTTTGAATGATGTTTTGATTTTCAATTATATTTACTTTTATAATCCTCATTTAAATGAAACTTGAATTAGCCTAAGTCACTACTGAGCCCTTAAGACCTAGGTGAGTGTCTTAATTAGTTTTGAAAAGGTTAGGCTTTAGGTGGTCATGATTCATGATTGAAATTTTATTTGAAAATAAAAAATAAGAGTATTAAATTGATTAATTATTGACTTCAAAAGTCATACCCCTAAGCCCTACGTTCATTTTATTTTAATAAACTTCCAAATTTTACTAATTTAGAAATCTATTAACTTATCTTTCTCATTTTATTTTAATAAACTCCCAAATTTTAATAATTTAGAAATTTATTAACTTATCTTTTCAAGGTTGGTTTCTACCAATTAACCCCTTGTGTTTCAAACCTCAAATAAATTGATTAAGATCAGAGGTTACCCATCTATCAATTAATCCCTTGTGTTTCGAACATCAAATAAATTGATTAAGATCAGAGGTTACGCATTTTTCTTCTTGAATTAAGCCTAAATGTTAATTAAGGCTAAATTACCAAAATTACACATTTGGCACTAATGCTTTAACACTTCATAATTTGTCAAAGAAATTTTGAAATTTTTATCCTATCTCATTCATGGGTTAATTAAGACATTAGAGGAGAAAATGTGATTTTTTCAAAATTTAATTTATTTTCTATAATTATTTTATACAAAAAAAGCATTTTTCAAAGAAAATTCCTAACTTGACCAAGGTAAACCCTAATTCCTTGAAATTTTTACTTGAGGTAGGCTTAGACTAATGAAGCCTTTGGACCAAATTTCATGATTTTTTGAATTTTATGTGAATTTTAAGAACAATTGTAAGTTCTGGAGTATTTATTAAATATAAAATATTTTAAATAGAGATAATTAAGTTTTTTATTTTTTGAAAAGTTTCCCTAAATTCAAAGAACTCAGAGAAGAATATTTTATATTCTTCTAAATTTTATTAGATTTGTTGGATTTATTTTAGTGAAAACACATTTTTAGCCTTTAAAAATTATTTTTAAACTTTAAAAATTAGTTTCTTTATTTAGAAAATCAGAAAAAATATTCTAATTGTTCCTAAGTGATTAGGAAGTAATTTAGAACATTTCCAAGAGTCTTATTATTTTAGTGATTTTAATGAATTTTTAATTATTTTAAATATTTAAAAATAGGCTAAAAATCAAGTTTTTATTTTAAATATCATTTTATTTTTAGAAAATATCACTGATTATAGAGAACTCAAAAAATAAGTTTTCAAAATTTTTTGAGTTATATTTTAATCATTAAAAATCAATTTTGTGCCAAAAAAAGATATTTAAATTAGAAAATCAACTTAGACTATCAAATATACTCAAAATTCTTTGAAATTTTTATGGCAAGTTCTCTAGATCTTAGAAAGTAGTAGAGATCAAAAATCAATTGATTTTGAGGTTTACATTTTCCCAAATTAATTATCTTAGTGATTTAGTGTTTGTGAAAATTAGGTGCATTTTAAATTACTTGACCCATGAAAAATTTTCCTAAAGGTTTCTTGGTCATCATAAACCTTCCAAAATTTTTTTGGAATTTTTTAATTGACATGCTAATTTCCATGATTAATTTAAGCAAATAATATGCATAAACTTGAAATATATAGATCTCTACGTAGAGACTTCTTATGACTTTGAAAAAATCAGAGGATGTTTCCCTAGACAGAGGATATAACATGTTAAAATTTCAGGCCATGGTAAAGTGCCAATATGCATGGAGAATAAAAACATTCAAATCAGTGTTTATTTAATTAAAAATAAAATATTCATTAAACGGGCTTAAAATTATTTCCACATTGTTTCCTCTCTTCACTGAGCAAGAAGGTATTTTTATTTTATTTTTTTGATTTTTCTATACCAAGATATGAATTTTGGAAGTTAGGGGTATTTAAATAAATAGGTAAAATCCCTATTTATCTATTTAAACGGGATGGCACCATGTAGATCCTAGGCAGCTCTGAACTCTACGCGGGGCGCTCCCATTTGACGCTGCCATCAACCTCAGCATTGAGCCAACCCGCAATTTATGTTCTGAAGCGCTATTTGGCTTGATCTCATCCATCCATTTGATGCATGCGTGATCAGATGGCTCCCTGTCATCATCCCCGATAGAGTGATCGCATGACTGCCCACACTAAAACCTTAAGATCTTGACCTAGACTGAACCAAAGCACTTCGGGTTTGTTCCTATGGACTCATCTAAGTGAGACAAACACATTCATTTGGTAATCATGCAATTAAATTAAGCTTAATTAAACAGAGAATCAAAATGAGCTCGAAAGAAAGATAAGTTTTATACCTTTTCTTTGAAAAGTGAAGCTTTAATCAGAGGGTCTTAGCATGTTCGTTGGGGCTTAAGGAGGCTAAGGATTAAGCCTCTTGTTGTGGTGTAAGACCAAGGTATCAATTCGACTAAGCTCGATTTCAGGTGTTGGTCTAGATCAATGGTCGAGGCTACTTCAGAGGGTAATTTGATGGGGCTTTGTCTTCTTTTGTCGTTGTGAAGGTGTGGGCACAAGCAATTGAAGTTTGGTGGGGTTTTCAGAGATGTCATGTTTTTGCCTTAATTTTCAAGCTCAAAATTAGGGTTATACAAAGAGAATCAAGGCAGTGGAGTGATTGGAATGGGCTGTGGAGGTCTCAAGGAAGCTTTGTGAGTGATTTGGGAAGCTCTCTCTGAGAAAATTTTTATCACACCTCCCATGACAGCGGAGGTGATTTTTTATAAAAATAGCCATGGGGTGGCTCTTAAGGCACAAGTTTGGGTGCATTGTGGTGCTTAGGTGGAGGGCACGCGAGCTTTATAGTTTTATTTGGATGAGCTGGCCTCTAGGTTTTATTTGTGTTAAGCTCCATGGTGGTGGCTCTCGGTTTGGCCATTTTTCGGCCACTAGGCTTGCCGGTTGGCCAGGGGGAGGTGGCTAGGAGCTCAGGGAACCCAGGGGAATTTGTCATAGTAATTTAATGGATTGAGGTTTAATTTTACCAAAAATATCCTAAGCTTAAGCAAAAATTGATTAAAATCCCTTAATTTAAGGGAGATTTGGTCCATGGCTTAGTTTAGGTGTTTAGATGGGTTTTAGCTTAGTCTTAAGGTCTAACCAATGGCTGAGGTAAAGTTAATTTGGTAACTTTTGGATAGTTAGACCATCTTTAATGCATAGGTTCAATGTGGGTTTAAATGATCAAAGTTTGGGTTTGGGCTAGGTTAGCCATGTCAAATGACCCAATTGATTGTTCAAAATTGTGTAGATAATTGTTATGAAGATTTTTAGTGAAGGGTTGAAGTGATTTTGAGTTCAATTGGTAGGTTAATTTGAGGGATTTTTTAGATTTAGCCCATTTGGGCATGTTGGGGTAGACATGGGTCTACGTTAGGCTAGCCTTGGGCTAAGTCCAAATTGAATGGTCCACATGATAAAGGGAGGTGTTGTGAAGATTTTTCATGAAGGGATAGAGTGTAAATTTTGAGGTTAAGGCCTTCAATTTGGTGAAACATTGAGATATGGTCAATTTGGGGCAAATTTGGGGCTTTTAGACTAAGGTTGAAATCAAATGAAATTGAGGTCCTAGCAAGGCCAATTGAAGGTCAAATTTGATGTGTAGGAATGTTATGAAGATTTTTCAACACAAATTGTGGCCAATTGAGTGGGCTATGAGTTCAATTTCGTGGAACCAAGTTGAGGGGCCAAAATTGGGCTTGTAGCCTTCAGATCATGGATTAATTAGGCTTGTATTTGGTCTTCATTTGTCATATGAAGATTTATTTTGAGTTTAGAATTGAAATTGGTGAAATTAAGACCAATTGGATAGACATTTGAGGTGATTTGGAGAAAATATGGGCCTTTAAAGGGCAATTTGGGGGTTTTGATCAAGGATGGTTAAATTGGCTAAATTGGGTCATGTGATAGTTGAGGAAAATGAAATTTGTAATATTTGGGAGATTTTAGGAATTTTTGGGACTTTATAAAATTATTGGAATTTTGGGCCAATGAGGGCTATTTTGGTAATTTGGCCAATTTGGGGATTTTCGGTAATTTGGGTGTTTTCAAGGTGTTTGAAATGATTTTTGAATAATTTTGGGTATTTTGGATATTTTTGGAGATTTTGGCCAAATTTGGGGTCCCAAGGGTATTTGGGTAATTCGGGAGAATTTAGGGGCAATATGGTAGGGTGAGTATCTTGATAGAGTTGGATTGCCAACCACCATAAATAAGCCATGAATCAATGAAAACCCCATTTTGGGTCCTCTATATAGTGGTCTTAGCTAAACCCTAGCCTAGGGCTAATGGGTATAGGGAACCACCTACAAGAGTCTCCCAACAGTATCAAGGGAACAAAGCCTAGAAGTTCTGGGTTTAGGGTAATGAGTGATTGTGAGTACATGTGATTGCAAGGAAGTGCCTTAGCCCTAGAGCAACACCCAGGGCCAGCCCTTAGGTCCAACAGTCCTAAGGGTGACTCATCTTGAGTTTCCCCAGAGTGACCCCACCTACTAAGTGCTAGAGGTTACGACCAATATGTGGAACGTCAAGTTGAGTAGAGAAGAGAATAAAATTTCAAATGGTGAGGGATCCTTATCTAGGTCTATAAGAATAGTCAATAGGAAAGTTCTATGGCTAGACCTTAGACTACTAAAGAGGAAAAACTGAACCTCAACCAAAAGTGAGGTCAACATGGAGTTTGAGTTCTACAATAGAGTGAGAATCACATTTAATTCCATGAAAGAGTACTTCGTTTGTGGAATTAAGTGCAAATAGATAAGGAAATATACAATGTTGGGTGTAGAATTTAAGATTTTAGGTTGACAAACTAAAATCCTAAATTTAATCTTAGTGTTTAAGAACTAAAGCTTGAGTTAGCCTTCAGATGAAGGGAAGTGGGAGCTCTGGAGTGGGAGCTAGTATCCTCCTAGCTTAGCCACGAATTTAGGGACTAAACTTGAGATTAGACAATGATTTTCTATAACACTGAATTAGGATAGGGAATTAAAATTATTCCTATTTCGCACAATACAAATTTAAACCATTTATCTCATCTAATTTCACCAAAAACTCATTATAGTGGGAAAGATGTTTTTCCATATTTGAAAATTTCATCACATAAACATGCTTTAGTAGTTACTGTTTTAAGCTTTACATTAAAATTTTCCTAGTAGTTAATAATTTAGTTTTTATAGTTTCTAAATGATTTGAAATTAATGATAGTAACTTCATTTTATTTCTGTGAATTTCCTAATAAATTTATCATTTCAAATTTAAACCTTCATTATGGGGCTTATATTTAGAAGTTAAATAGAAAGTCTTATATTACTTGATAATGATACATATACTTACATAAAATCTCAACATTAAGTGCTTAACGTTATTATTCAAAAAATATCATATCAAAATTTTGGCACCGTTGTAAAGCAGAGTCAACTTTATAAATTTTAAACAACTATATTTTATTGGATCAAGTTTTTGGAGTCCTTGTTGTGGAAGATAACGATAAAATAAATAGATTTAGTAAATTAAGAAATTTAGAGATAAAAT
The DNA here is from genome assembly GCA_002079205.1 of Phalaenopsis hybrid cultivar. Classification (NCBI taxonomy): domain Eukaryota; kingdom Viridiplantae; phylum Streptophyta; class Magnoliopsida; order Asparagales; family Orchidaceae; genus Phalaenopsis; species Phalaenopsis hybrid cultivar. The sequence continues at coordinate 62,109 of JXCR01127757.1, forward strand.
ATTAAAAATAAAAAAATTAAAAAAATAACTATATAAACTTAAGAGTATTTTTAAGAAACTTTTTTTACTTATTATATTTCTTTATGCGAAATATTGGATTTGAAGGTTTACTACCTTACGATTCAGAATTAGAACGTACTAATAAAAAAATTTGAAAACAACAAAAAGAAATTCAAAATTTTAACGAAATTACGAAAAACATAGATAATCAAATAAATGAAAATCGAGAAATACCATTAAAATATTATGCTAATCCGACAGCAGATGAAATTCACTTAACTACTCGAAATTCTAATGTTACTGCTAATTTATTTGATCTTAAACCTGCTATTATCTAATTGCTACAAAAAAATTGGTTTGGAGGAACACATCCTGAGGATCCTAACTTAGATCTTGCAAGTTTTCTTGAAATATGTGCTACTTTTAAATATGACGGAGTGTCTAATGATGTTGTTAGACTTAGACTTTTTCCTTTTTCATTAAGGGATACAACTAAAGCTTGGTAAATTCATTAGCACCTGGATCTATCAGAACTTGGGGAGAACTATCACAAAAATTTTTGGCTAAATATTTTCCACCCTAAAAAACCGCTAAGCTTAGAAACAATATTACATCTTTATGTCAGTTTGAATGGGAATTGATATATGAAGCCTGAGAAAGATTTAAGGATCTCCTTAGAAAATGTTCACATGCTTGACCAAACTGGTTAATAACTTAAACTTTTTAAAATGGATTAGTAGGATCACTTAGATCTATTATAGATGCTACTGCAGGTGGATCACTAATGTCAAAACTTTTTGATGAAGCATACTCTTTAATAGAAGAAATGGCTACAAACAATTTTCAATGGCCATATGAACAGGTAAATCCTAAGAGAGTAGCTAATATTCATGACTATGATGCAATGTGTATTTTTGCATCTCCAATTGCTGCTATATCAAAAAAGATTGATCAAATTGGAGTGAACTATTCTCAAATGCTAGCAGTACTAGAGGAAAATTCACTATGGCAGATAATTGATACTCAATCATTTTATGAAACTTTGAATGCTATAAATAACTGAAAGAATAATCTTTATTCTAATTAATACAACCCTGGATGGAAAAATTACCCTAATTTTAGTTAGAATAATTATAACAATTCGGTGAACCTCTCAGGAAATTTAAACAACTAAGGAAATCCTAATTATCGACCTTATTATTCTCCTATATTTAACTCTAACTCTAACCCACAAGTTAAGGAAAAGAAGTTGACGATGGAAGAAGTAATGTTGAATATGGGAAATCAAATACAAAATCAAGGGGCTCCTATTATAAATATTAAAGATAAATTAGTACATATTGCTACTGCACTTAGTAATAGACTTTTAGGAAATCTTTTGTGTACTGTGGAAGTTAATCCAAAAGATCAAAATAAGGAGCAAATTTAAGCTATTCAATTATGAAGTGGAAAAGAAGTTGAAACAAGAATCCAAAGAGAAACTGAAGTTGAAGAGGAGAAGGAAGAGACTGAAAGTGACTATAATGAAAATGAACAAATACAAGCTTCGTTAGAAAAACCACTACCTCTGTTTCCTTAAAAATTGAAGTAGAAGAATAAAGATTAAAATTTACAAAATTTTTGGAAATCCTTAAAAAGTTAACGATAAACATTCCTTTCATTGAGACTCTGGAAAAAATGCCAAGTTATGTGAAATCTATGAAAGATATATTAAACAAGAAAAAGAAATTTGTAGATCATAAGACCGTTGCACTCAATGAAGTGTGTAGCGCTATTATATAGAAAAAGCTTCCTAAAAAGTTAAAAGATCTTGATAGTTTTACTATACCTTGTGCAACTGGTGAAATGTTTTATGGAAAAGCCTTATGTGATTTAGGAGTGAGTATCAATCTTATGCCTTTATCAGTTTTTAAATGTTTAGATTTAGGAGAGATTTTCATTACTACTGTAACTCTTTAGATAGTTGATTGATCAATAACCTATCCTAAAGGAGTTATAGAAGATGTATTAGTAAAAGTGCATAAATTTATTTTTCATGTAGGTTTTATAGTATTAGATATGGAGGAAGATAAAGAGATTCCTATTATTTTAGGGAGACCATTTCTTGCAACAGGTTGAGTTGTGATAGATGTGCAAAAAGGAAAATTAGTAATGAGAGTTAATGATCAAGAAGTATCATTTAATATTGCAGAAGCTATGAAATATCCTGCAATAGAAAAAGTAATGAATGTTTTAGGATGGAAGTTACTGATTATCTAAGTAATGAGCAATTTAAGAAAGTGTTTGAAGAAAATTAAGTCAAGAAGAATTTAGTGAGAATGAAAATAAAATAAAATAAGAGAATTTAGATTATATTCGAGACAAATTTGAAGCTTTAAATTTATTGAAGAATTATAATAAAAATCTTATTCCTCAAGTGTTGAACCACCAAAACTTGAACTGAAAGTATTACCTGCTCATTTAAAATATGTGTTTTTAGAAGATTCATCTACATTGCCTGTTACTATATCTTCTGAGTTAATTGAAATTCAAGAACAAAAATTAATAGAAATGTTGAAAAGATATAAAAAGGCTTTTAAATGGACTTTAGCAGATATTAAAGAAATTAGTCATTCAATTTGTATGCACAAAATTTTATTAGATGAATAATACAAACCTAAACCTGATCCTCATAGGAGATTTAACCTAATAATGAAAGAAGTTGTTAAAAAAGAAATCTTAAATTGGTTAGATGTTGGAATTATATATCTTATTTCAGATAGTGCATGGGTGAGTCCAATTCCTTGTGTTCCAAAAAAAAGAGGAGTGACCCTTGAAGTAAATGAGAAAAATGAATTGATATCAATAAGAGAAGTTACTAAAAATGAATTTATGGTTGCACGAGGAATTGTACTTGGGCATAAAATTTCTAAAAATGGCATGGAAGTAGATCCTGCAAAAGTATATGTTATTTAAAAATTACTACCTCCTACTACGGTTTGAGGGGTAAAAAGTTTTTTAGGACATGCTGGTTTCTACAGGCGTTAAATAAAAAAAATTCAAATATAATTTAACCATTATGCCAAATTTTAAAAAAAGATACAAAATTTGATTTTAATTAGGAATGCATAAAAGCAATTGAATTGTTGAAAGAAAAATTAATCACTGCACCTATAATAGTTCCATTTGATTGGGAGAAACTATTTGAAAGAATGTGTGATGCTAGTGATTATGCTATTGGAGCTGTTTTAGGACAAAGGCACAACAAAATTTTTAAAGTAATATATTATGCTAGTAAAACTCTAAATGATGCTCAAATTAATTATACTACTACTGAAAGAGAGTTATTAGTTATTGTCTATGCCTTTGATAAATTTATACCTTACTTGATTGGAACCAAATGTATAATGCATACAGATCATTCTGCTATCAAATACTTGATGCTAAAGAAGGATGCTAAACCAAGATTACTTAGATGGATACTTCTATTACAAGAGTTCAATTTTATGGTAGTTGATAGAAAGGGAAATGATAATCAAATAGCTGATCATTTGTCTAGACTAGAAATAGAAATATTAACTAAAAAATGATAATCAAATAACTGATCATTTGTCTAGAATAGAAATAGAAATATTAACTAATTTTGGAAGTAAAATTTAAGAAAATTTCCCTCATGAACAATTTTGTAATATTGATGAAATAAATATTCCATGGCATGCAAATATAGTAAATTATATCGTAAGTGATATTTTACCTCTAGATATTAAGAATCAACAATTAAAGAAATTTATATATGATTCAAAATTCTATTTTGGGATGACCCATATTTATTTAAACAATGTAAAGATCTAATTATTAATAGGTGTGTGCCTTATGAAGAAACTCAACAAATAATTGAAAGATGTCGAGAATCTGAATTTAAAGGACATTTTGGAACAAATAAAACTGCATATAAAATTTTGCAAGCTAGATTTTATTGGCCTAGTATTTTTGGAGATGATAATGAATCTATTAAAATATGAGATCGATGTCAGCGAGTAGGAAATATTTCTAGAAGAAATGAAATACCTCTAAATTACACATTAGAAGTTGAAGTTTTTGATGTGTGGGGATTAGATTTTTTTCGACCATCTATTCATTCATTTGGAAATTTTTATATATTACTTGCTATTGATTATAGGTCCAAATGGATTGAAGCTATTGTTGTACCAAAATGTGATGCTTGGAGTGTTTCTAAAATTTTAAATAAAAATATTTTTACAAGATATAGAATGCTGAGAGTAATTATTACATATAAAGGATCCTATTTTAGGAATAAGAGAATCGAGAAATTGTTTAAAAAATATGATATTATGTATAGATTCTCTACTGTTTATCATCCTCAGACTAGCGGTCTAGCAGATATATGAAATCGTGAAATAAAATGAATTTTAGAAAAAAACTGTATATCCCTACAAATTGGATTGATATACTAGATTACATACTGCATTATGAACATACAGAACTACTTAAAGGACTCCTACAGGAATGTCCCTATATGGACTTATTTTGGGAAAAACATGTCACTTACCAGTAAAATGGGAGCATAAATCATGTTGGGCTATTAAGGAATTTTATTTTAAGTTGAAGGATGCTGGTGAGAAAAGATTATTACAACTCAGTGAACTTAAGGAGATTAGAAATGAAACATATGATAATGCAAAAATCTATAAAGAGAAAATGAAAATATGACATGATCGGAAGATTAATAAAAAAGAGTTCGAAACCTGGACAAGAAGTTTTATTATATAATACAAGATTGATATTATTTTCAAGAAAACTGAAATCTAGATGGTTAGGACCATTTAAAGTGATTAAAGTCTATCATTATGGAACTATTATTATTAAAGTTCCTAAAACTGGAAATATATTTAAAGTTAATGGGCATCGATTGAAACATTATTACGAAGGACACATTCCACAATTTAATGAAATTTTGATGTTAAGTCATCCATATTAAACAATGGTAAGTCCTCCTGACGAGATTAAACTAAGCACTTTGTGGGAGGCAACCCATATATATATATATACATATATATACATATATATATACATATATGTTGAAGGGATTGAGAAGTCCCTCTAAATGCCGGTTATGTAAGAAGGAAGAGGAAACTCTGAATCATTTATTCTTTGAATGTGACTTTGCTCAACAGGTATGGAAACAGTTCCTAAATGAGTTGACAATTGATGAGAAAGAGCTCACTTGGGATAGGCTGGTCAATTGTTGGTTCCACTGGAAGATAAGAAAGTATGCTGCTATCCCTTTCACCATTGCTTGGTTCATCTGGATGGAAAGAAACAAGGTCAAATTTGAAGATGCAAATCCAAATGTGGGGATTACTGCTAGAAATTGTGTAACTTACTTGCATAAGATGATTAATTGGAAAGGATTCCCTAACATTTCCATCTCATGTACGCCCATTAAGTCTGATCTTATTCAAGTCATTAGAGTCTACTGGATAACCCCAAATCATCCTATTGTGAAGATTAACACTGATGGAAGCTTTACTAAAATGGAGCTGGTGTGGGAGGTATCTACAAAAATCATTTGGGTAAGTGCCTGCTGTACTTTTATACCCCAGTCCTGGCCAATGATGCCACTGAGACTGAACTCATTGCTGTGTATTGAGCAATTAACCTTGCCACTAAGGCTGATTGGAATAGAATTTGGTTGGAAGTGGACGCTACTGTGGTTATTCCCCTTTTAAATCAGATGGAGGAGACTTTGACACTACTCATACTGGATAAGTAAAATTAGAGATCTCACTAGCAAGATACAAATTCAGTTCACTTTCATCTATAGGGAAGGAAGCCAGCCTGTAAACTGGTTGGCCCAACTTGGATCACACTCTAATGAGACTGAAGATGCTGTCAACCCTCCACCTGCTCTCCTGTTTCTGCTGCAAGGAGATATTCTAAATGTCCCTCACATCAGAATGGCCTACAAAGACAAATGATTAATTTGGAGGCAGATGCAATCTTACACTTATTTCTTTCTGTTGAGTCATTGTAGTTTTTCTTTTATTGGGGGCGACAACTAGCTTTTTTGGGGAGTTTTTCTGGGTTCCTGTATTGAACCAAATAGAGAAATCCCTAGCTCCCTCTCAGATGTCTGTACGAGTCCTTTTACTTCAACATGTAGGGAGTCATAAGCAACTCCTTCACCAATATATATATATATATATATATTTATAT
>JXCR01127757.1:89226-101578 GCA_002079205.1 Phalaenopsis hybrid cultivar
ATATTGACTAATCCAGAATTTGAACCTTAATTCTGTGATTAGGCTAGGAGGATACCGACTGCCACTCCAGAGCTCCCGCTACTCCTCCCCTTAGGGCTAACAATCTCACATTAATTTCCAATCAACTGAACCAATTTGGGGGTTTTTAATCTTTCACCTTAAAATCTCCAATTATGCATCTAACAAAGTATATTTCCCTATTTATTTGCACTAAATCCCATGGAAGACATACTCTCCCATGAAATCAAATGTGATTCTCCCTAAGCTGTAGAAATCATATCTCATTTAAGAAGATATTTCTCTCATTAAGTTTTAACATTACAATTGGTTAAATCAAAAAGTAAATGAAGATCAGAGTTCAAATCACCAAAAATTATTATCACTTAAAACCATGGAAAAAAATATTTTCTTCCCAAAATAATATCTTTAAAGTAGGGGAATAATAAAGAAGACTACTCATAATTCATGAGAAGGATACGATAAAACATGAATTTCCTATATAAAAATAAGTTTACAAAAAAAGTAATAAAAATAAAACTTATCTCACAATCCTTCCCAAGCAAATCCCTAGAAGTACTCTCCAAGTCTTTCTCTGTTTACAATGACTCCTAATTCTCTCTTAGAAATTTAATGAAGAAGAAATTTGTCACCTTTCCTTTCCTCTTACAACCCTAGAAGAAAATCTCCTCCTCTCTCTCTCTCTAACTCATGCCACTTTCTCACTATCCCTCACATCACTCACTCACACACCCACAAGTCTTCTTCTTTTATTTTGGGCTGCCTCCGTTGGAAAAAAATTCAAAATTTCCTCTGAAATTCCCTATAAAAGTCTACTCTTTTGAACTCAAAAGATGTGTCATTTGATTCATGATTCATGTCCCTTCATAAGAGAACCTTCTAAAGTGTCTGGATGCATTGAATTACTTCAAGAGGTGTGTAAAACAAGTGTCCCTTTGAAAATTTGCTCAAAATTTGTCTCGAATAACCATACTTTGAAAAAGTTGCCTCTAGAGCATCATGCTCCTATTCTCTAAATTTTGGCGCATCATGCACAATATTGACCATTTCTGCTCCAAATTTTTTCTTTTTGCCATTTTTGCTCCAAATACCTAAAATTGATATACCTGCAACAAAAACATAAAAATATCCTTATTTAAAGTGGAATATCACCAAAAATAAGCATAAAATAGGTACTTAAAAAAGTACATTATTATTTTTGTGATCAGGAAGTCTTTATTAATTTTTATTTTGTAAAGATTTTAAAATTTAGTAAAAATAGTTTGAAAGTAGAAGGATTTAATTAATTTAAGTAAGAAAAGTTTAAACAACAAGTGCATTATGGCACAATTCAATTTAATTTGCAAATAGCAAACCAAACCCGAAAAGAGATGAAAGGGAAAGTAAAGTTTTAGGACCCAGTGCGGGACCAACCTCACAACGCATATCACCCAGGCGAAACTAGTCCACCAACACACCTATTTGGGGTCCGACCCCATGTAGAGATTAGAAGTCCTAATGAACTCTTTAATATCTCTGTTTTAATGTGATTGAACATACGGTCCTGAAGTCCAAAAGAGTTGACTGTGCTTTCTCAAGACAAAAATGGGTGAAGCATGATAATGAAAGAAGGGTAATTTGGTTCATAAGGGACATGGGCACATTATTGATATATAAAGATAATGTTCCCTGATTTAAATGAAGAGAAAACCTTGTCCCCAGCGGAGTTGGCAGAAGCTGTTGAAGTTCTGACGATAATATTAAGATGGCAGTGGCGTCTTACTTTAGCTCTGAAGATAATAATGTTCCCTCCAGTGGCTTGCTGGGGTGAGCTCTTTCATGTTCTCCTTCTGTCTGTTTTTCCTTATTGTGATGCCTCTAGATAGGAGTTTCTCCATCACTATGGCCGGTGGTGGGACTTCAACCTCCACTTTCTCCCATCTCTTCCCTCAAGCTTTCAATGATACAGTTAATGTTGGTGGTGATTATAATTTTTTTAAGCCTATTACGAGAAGAATGGAAAATCTGCTCTTTACTTGACAGATGTTAATTCAAATATCCTCTCCTCTTCTTGTCAGCTTGCTCTTGTTGGTAAGTTTTGATATGATCATCCTAAGCTTGAGTTTATTAGAAAGGAGTTTGAGCTTATGAAACTCAAAGGCTCTTGGAAGATTGGTCTTTTGGATGGGAGACATATTTTAATATAGCTTTCGAATGATGAAGACTACATGTGTACATTTGCCTGGAGAAAGATTCGTATTGAAGATAGTTACATGAAAATTTTGAAATGGACCTTAGTTTTTTATCCTAAGACTAAACCTCCTGTATTCCCTATCTGGATACGTTTCCCTTGTATAAAGCTCCATTTATTTAATCACAAAAATTTATTTTCACTTGCCGCTGCCTATGGTAAACCATTAGAAATGGATACCTCCACTTACACTCTCACTAGACCTTCTGAAGCAAGGGTATTGGTTAAGCGCGACATTATCAAACTATTTTGCGATGAGATCTAAATTGGGTCACTGCACCAAGGCTACTGACAACTGGTTAAAATAGAAAGACATCCCCACTATTGTCCTCATTGTCGAATGTTTGGGCACTCAACATCTCACTGCTATCATCTTAACCCACAGGTGAGGGCTGATATTGGGAAAATGATAATGCTCGGGTTCCCCTTATTTTGGAAAAATCTACTAATGCTCTTCCTGACAATGTTATTATTTCTCCTTTAAAATTGCCTTTTGAGAAGGAACATGTTGAAGTTCCTAATGTTAGATTAACTAATTCACTGGAGATGAACCACTTGACGTTACTGTTACTGGTGTTAATCCTTTTGCAAATAATTTATCTTTAGCTGCTATCCACTCTTCTTATGATAAAGATCCAAATGCTGGCTTTACTTATTTTACTATAGAGGAAGCTGATACTATTTTGGATAGGGGTTCAATTGATATTATTACTGATGGTCCTCATTGGAAGTACTCAATTTGTCAGCTGAACATGTAACTAACTCTGATTTTCCCTTACTTGTTGTCTCTAACTTGCACTCTGATTCAGATATGTAGGATTCTATGTTGAATTCTCAGGCACCTACTGAGGATGTGGATGGTCATTTACCACCTCCCCCAAATCCTAATCTGGTAACTCTTAAAGATAATAGATCATTCCCTACTGAACCTGTCTCACTTGATTTGATACAGGAGGTAGTGAATAATTTAGAACAGGAACGGTTGGTCCAGAAATCATAGAGAAAGATAAATAAAAGGAAGAATGAACATTCAAAATTGAACCAAAGTATTATACTTCAGGAAGGTAACTATTACTCTGATGGAGAAAATACTCATGTTGGTAGTCCTTCTAGATCTTCTAGAAGGCTGGCCTGTGCCATAATGTTTAATGTGATGTGTTGGAATATTAGGGGAGTGGTGGACCCTTCCTCCCTTAATAGATTAAAATATTTTTTTAGGGTCCATAAGCTTTATTTTTTGCTATATTTCAGTATATGGCTTCTATTAGCAGGGATAAAATTCTCAAGCAATTCAAAAAATACAATAATTTTTGCTAAAAAAATAACAAGATATGGTTTTTTTTAAACCTACTGTTAATATCAATATTATTCAAGATGATAATCTTCTCAATTATCATTTGGAAGAGTATCAGGGTAGTTCTACACTTCAGGGAAAATATAGACTTTGGGATCAACTGGTTCATATGGGAGAAACTATCACTGAAAATTGGTTAGTTAGTGGAGATTTTAATATAATTATGAAATTGGCTAAAAGGAGAGGAGGAGGAAAATTTGATATTTAGCTTATCAATCATTGTTGTGACAAAATTTGTGATGCAGGGCTTTTTGATCTGGGATTTGCTGGCACTCCATACACTTAGAGAAGAGGTACTATGTCTCAAAGGTTGGATAGGTTTTTTGGTAACCATCGCATCTCCAATTATTTTTATATTAATAGGGTGAGACATTTGAATTAATCTTCTTCTGATCATAACCCTATCTTGCTCACTTTGGCTTCCAAAGATAAAAATCAGCACTATCATTTCAAATTCTTTAATGTTTGGAGTACTCACACCACTGTTTTGAGCATTGTTCAATAGTTTGGGAACTTTGAGGGTGTTGGAGATCATTGGCATATCCTTTGGAAACTTCATAGAAGGGTTGCTTCTGCCCTAAGAAGGTGGAACTCCCATGTTTTTGGCAATGTACATACAAGGGTCCTGGAGGCTCAAGCTGAGGTGGATGTTCTTGAAACTATGGTTATCTCTTATTCTTAGCTGGTTAATCAGGTGGCTTATAAGCATTCTTTATTACTTGATGCAATTGCCTTGGAGGAACATTTGATTCAACAAAAAACTAATGATATTCACTCTAAGAATGGGGATCGCATGTAGGTGAATGCCTTTAAGGCAAGTTCCAATTATTAAAAATTTTTGTACCCACAACTAAGGTTGGGCTAACAATGTCAATCATCAATCATGCTATCTTCTAAATCCCATCAAACAAGTTTTAAAATTGAGCCTAGATCACTATCAACCCCTTAATAAATATAATGGGAGAAAGATTAACAAATGTTAGAGGTTTAATTTAGGTGATATAAATTTTTATTAAAAGAAGTCAGATCATCATTAATTGTGGACTTAATCATGAGTGAAACATCATCTCCCTAACTTAAGCCCATCACTTGGAAATCATTTGATTTTGATTAACTTTCAAACCTTGATGACTTAGCAAATTATAATTTTGTTCTTTTCATTGAAAGGTGGTAAGTTGGTTTCTATCTTTTAACCCATTATGTTTCAATCATCCAAGCATATCCATTAGGATCAAAATTACCCATTTTTCCTTAATTAATCCTAAATTTTGATTAGGGTATCAAAATCTAAAATTAACTTTACCCTTGGAGCTCTTCACCTCATAACTTATTAAACACAATTCAAATGACTATAGCAAATTTTGAGTACCCTATCCATAGAGTACTTAAAATATCTGAGGAGAAAATATGGTTTTCATATCTTAATTTAAATAATTATTTTAATTTAGAAACAAGGATTTTTTCAAAATTAATTTATTTAAACGATCAAAATGAAGTTTTTGGTTTATGAGAAAAATATTAGAGGTTTCCTTAAGTCAGAGAAACACTTAGACAAAATTTCATGATTTTTAAATCAAATTTTAATTATCATTTAATTATTTATTAAATTTAAAAGAATGTTTTAATTAAATAGAAAATATAATTTAATTACAAAAATTATTTTTATATTTAATTAAATCTCTCTCAATCCAAGGAATTCAGAGAAACAAATTTTATATTTTTATGACTTTTAATTTATTTATTATAATTATTTTCAATGTGAAAAATTAAGGAAAATTCATTTTTAAGCCTTTGAAATTCATTTTTTAACTTAGAAAAATTAGGACAAATATTTTAATGAATCGTAAGTGATTAGAAAATCAATAGGAACATTTTCAAATATTTTTGTATTTTGAAAATTTTTAAATATTTTTAATTAGTTTCAATTCAAAATAAAGATGAAAAATAACGTATTTTCTTAAAAAATAACCTTTTATTTTTCCTAAGTGCTCCTAATCATAAGGAACTCAGAAAATAATTTTTTATAGTTTTTTTAAGTGTATTTAACTTAACATAATTATTTTTTACAAAAATTAATGTTTCTTAAAAAAATCAACTTTAGTGCTTAAACTTAATTATGGATAATGTGGAATTGATTTTATCAATTTTTTATTAGTACTTAATTTACATAAATTAGTACAAGACATACAAACTTAATCAAATACAAAAATGTACAAGATTATTCAAACCATCATAATATTTTTCCTAAGCTTCATTGACCACATGAAACCTATTAAAATTTATCCCATAATTTTCCAAGTGATATTTCAATTCATATAATTAACTTAAGCCAAAATAGCCATATTAGATTGAAAATTAGGGTTAGAAGCACAGAGATGACCTATGACCTTGGAAATGGCAGAGATCATAGCCTCTGCATGAGGAACAAACCCTCAACATTTTAAGCTATGGTGAACAATGCTTAGCCATAATGAATTGAAATACCACAAAGAGTAATTAATTAATTAAAAATCAAGGAGTAAGAAAATAATTTTTTTTATTTTCAATCCACATTGTTCTTCTCTATTCACTGAACAAGAGGGTATTTTTAATTTATTTTATAATTTTTCTATGCAAATTTATCATTTTTCAAAGTTTTGATATTTAAATAATTTAAAAAAGGGGTATTTTTCTATGTAAACATGCGGTGCCACGCAATCATAGGTAGCTCCGAAGTCTCCATGCGGTGCTCCACTATTCGACATCGCCAACCACATAGCCACCTCGTCAGCCAGCCTTTTCATTCCATCCACTCGTCCGGCTCCATCACGACCATCCATTCATCGTCCCCAAATGAAATGACCCGTGAACCATCCACATTAAAACTTTAAGATCTCGAGCTAGACTCAACCAAATCACTTTGGGTTTCTTCCTACACCTTCATCCACTCAAGACAAACACATCCATATAGTTTATACGGCATGAAATACAATAAATAATGTCGACACTATTTTGGTTAAGGAATTGCCCGTTGGAAGCTGTCGGCCGCTGGAATCGAAATCTCGTCGCCCGCCTTTAGAAAGGTGTTTCATTTACAAATATATATAAGTTTAGAAAAATATGAAATCAAACTGACCCCATATTTTTCATAGTTTAAATGAAAGAGTACTATACCCCAAACCTTGTATCTATCTAGAAAGCTAAACACAAAGTTTGAGGGTGAGGCTGGATCAAATAAATTAAAAAATATATGACATATGTTTGGTCTGCGAAACCATTTTTATTTATCGAAAAGTTCCCCTATTTAATACAGAAAATTTAAAAGGGTTTATGTTAAGCTGGGTTCAAAAAAGCTTCCTATAAGGGCAATTTCTTATAGTTAATTACAACTTAAACAACCGAAGTCACCTAAGAAAACTATCGATAAAAATCAGAGAATATATCTTCAAAGAGATCAAAACGATAGGACTTTTCAACGAGATCGGATAAAGTGGTGTGAAAGGGGAATGACTCAATTTAAAATAGTTTGTTATAGAGTCCAAATGAGAAAAAACAATGGGATGTCATAGATCTCAATTTGGAACATTTTGTTGTAGAGTCAAAAGGAGGAAAAACTAGGGGATTTAGATCCGGAGGAGAACCTCGGTGACTTCCCATGCTACCTTATGGTTTGGATTTAGTTTAGAGGAGATATATTTAAATGTTTCATCCTACCAATTTTATTAATTTAGGGCTTACATTTGTGTGAAACGATCACATAAATAGCCTGGAAGATGTGAGGTTTTAGGTCGTGACGAACGACAACCTCGAAACCTTAAGACGAGTTAGGTTTTATATTGCACATCATGATTGTACAAATGCCTAAAGCTAAGGTGAGGATTTATGTTGCATAAGCAAACAACCTTGAAATTTTATGGCTTCTTATTTAATTATAAGAAAATATGTGTTGTTATAAATCCTCTTGCTATTAGAGATGGTCGTGCTGCCCACAATGCTAGCTCCAAGCTCCTCGCCACAACAAGTTTAAGTTTTCTAATGTGTCAAGTTATAATGTCAAATCAGATGTCCCTATGGTTATGGCCATTTAAATATTATAGGGTATATTAAATTTGATTAGAGTGACACCGGTTAAGATCCTATGGTTCCCTTGTTCCAGTACTAGTATTTTCTATTGGATTCACTTAGTATGAATGAATTTACTAAACTCAACTCAATGAGTTTCATACTTTCATTTAGACCATGGGAAGCCTTAGCAACCATAGATTAACTCCTCTGAGGGATTCCCGATCACCCTATAGAGACATCTTAATTTAGTTGCAACTGTTGTTTTGAGATGTTTGTGATTAAATTTTGAGTTGTCTTATATTTTGAATGTTGTGGTGGTGAATTTTATCTTGGTTGATTTTAATTTTGGTTTTGGTTTTACGGCTATCCTAGTAGTTTTGGTTTTTATGCAGGGTGTCATTGTTGCTTAACATACAAGTTTTATAAGCATAAAAATATAGTGTGGAAAGTATAACAAAATAAGGTACACTACAAAAGCGTACCTTGCAAGTCTTCTCGTTCCAGCACCTAAAAGGTTAGTACTTGCAAGGCATGTATATAATAAAGAGCTTGAATTACAAGAGTACATGAAGGTTTAGCTACCAAACCCTAGACTATGATTTTGTTGGTTCTTGGAAGATCCTAGTACATAATTTAAGAAAAAAATATGACAAGTTCAATTTGCTCTTCAAAATATGCAGAAGGTTTCAAAGTGTTCAGGGAATGACTCTACACTTCTTTGAGGCTCTCTTGAATTATATTGAGTTCTTTTTGAACTTATCATATTGTTCCATCACTTATTTGAGGTTGAAGTGTGACAACCCCGTTGCTCTGTGAAACTTAGCAATTTAATTATCCAAAGGATAAGATACTTGATTCGTCAATTGATGTTTCATTTAAAAGTTATGTGGGTGGGTGCCCCTAAGACAAGTCTAAGTTATTTAAGATTATGGTGCCCATAATTAAGGTCAGTCTTGTAGTATTTAAAGATGTCAATCACCAATTATGTTATCTTGTAAATCCGATCAATTGAGTTTAGACATTGAGCCTAGGTCACTACTAACCCTTTAACAATCAATATAATTAAAAAGGAGATTATAAAATTTTGATTTTACTGATGTGTACTCTTATCAAACAGTCAAATCATCCTCAACTTTGGTCTTAAGGTAGTAAATTATCATCTTCCTAGCTTAAGCCAATCGCTTAAGAATCATTTGATCTTTATTGACTTCCAAGTCTTGAAGGTTAGGAGGATTATGATTTTGTTGATGTTGTGCAATGGAGGTGAGTGAGTTTCTTCCTTTTAATCCCATTGTTTTTCAATCATCCAAGCATGTTTATTAAGATTAAAATTGCTCATTTTCCTTTGGTTAATCCTAAATTTTAATTAAGGCACCAAAGTCTAAAATTACCACTTTGCCCTTTGAGCACTTCACGTCATACCTCATTAAACACAACTCAAATGAGTTTGAGGGTTTAGAGTGTCATATCCATGAGGTAATTACAATATTAGAGGAGAATATGTGGACTTTTCAAAATTTAATTTAATTTAATTATTTATTTAAATTTAGAAAATAAGATTTTTAGGAATAAATTTATTTTGCTTCCCAAGATAAGGTTTTTTATTTATGGGATAATTATTAGAAGTTTCCCTAAGTCAGAGAAATACTCAAGCAAAATTTCATGGTCTTTTGAATTAATTTATTATAATTAATTTAATGGGAAAAATCAGGAAAATCCACTTTTAAGCCTTAAAAAATTTGTTTTTAACTTAGGAAAAATTAGGAAAAATATTTTAATGAGTCCCAAGTGATCAGAGAACAATTAAGCACATTTTGAAATATTTTGACATTTTTGAGATTTTTAATTATTTTAATTATTTTAAATTCAAAATAAGGCAAAAAAATCAAGTATTTTATCAAAAATAACTTTTATTTTTTTTAAGTGCCCCTGATCATAAGGAACTCAAAAAACCACTTTTCAAATTTTTTCCATTTGTATTTAATTTATTATAATTCTTTTTTTACAAAAATACATGGTTTCTTTGAAAATCAACTTTAGTGCTTAAACTTAGCCAAATAATTTTCAAATTTTTACATTGGATAAACATAAATTTTATGAACAATGTGGGATTGATTTTGTCAATTTTTTATAAGTATCTAATTTACATGAATTAATACAAGTTATTTACATTTAATTAAATATAGAAATTTACAAGATAATTCAAAACATCATGATATTTTTCCTAGACCTCTTTGACCACAAGAAATCTACCAAGATTATTCTCATAATTTTACAAATGATATTTTCATCTATATAATTAAAATAAGCCAAATTGGTCACCTTAACTTGAAAATTAGGCCTAGAAACATAAAGCTCTCTGACCTTGAAAAAATTAAAGGACATTCCCTCTATGATGAGGAATGAACCCTAGGAATTTCAATTCATGGTGAGCCTTCTTTAGTCATTGAGAATTAAAATACCGCATAGGGTATTTGATTAATTAAAAATCATATGTTTGCCAAATAATTTTTTTTATTTTTAGTCCACATTATTCTCCTCTCTTCACTGAGCAAGAGGATATTTTTCTTTTATTTTTATGATTTTTCTAGAGAAAGATATGGATTTTTAAAATTTAAGTATTTAAAATAATTCAGAAAATCCATATTTTCTACTTATCCACGCGACGCCACCTCAATCTACGATGGCTCCGAATTCACACGTGGCGAGCTCCCATTCACTGCGTTTTCCACCTTGGCATGCCACACAGCCCACCTTCTCACACCAAGTGCTGATCCGGCTTGATCTACTTCATCCATTAGATACATGTGCGATCTAACGGCTCTCCGTAATCGTACCCAAGTGACCTAACTTGTGAGCTGTCCACACTAAAACATTAAGATCTTGAGATAGACAAAACTAAATTGCATGGGATTTGTTTCTAAACCTTCATATACTCAAGAAAAACACATCTATATGGTTAATCAAGCATGAAATCAAGCCATTACAAATGAAGAATCAAAATAATCTCGGGTTAGGGATAGAGCTAAATACCGTTGTCTAAGAGGTAAGGCCTCAATCAGATACCATTTTCTGAGAGGTGTGGCCTCAATCAAATGGTTGTGGTAGCTTTCATTGGGTCCAACGAACCTTGATATGAAGTCTCAAGCTCTAGTAAATTGTCTAGGTTTTAACTCGATCAAAGTAGATTTCAGGTGTTGGTCTAGAGCTAGGTTAGAGGCTATTTAAGTGGGGGCTTTTATGGGGAATCAACTTGTCTTGCCCTAGGGATGGTGTGTGCACAAGCAATTTAATTTTGGTGGACTGTGGAGCTATGGAGAATGTTGTCCTAGTTTTGTGCAAAAATTTGAGATCCAAATTGGGCTTTCACAGTGGAGATCAATGAGTAAAAATGGTGACAATGAGCTTAAGATTTCTTGGAGAATGTCTGATAGTAAATGAATAAAGTTTCCCCAAGGATTTGGCACACTTCATGTCTTGTCCATGAGAGGGTGGGTTTAAATAAAATTCTTTTGGGTGGCTATCAGGGCCTGACTTCAAGTGCAAATTAGTACTTATGTGGAGGGCTGAGAAGCTCTAAAGATAAGTTATGGTGAGCTGGCCCCCAAGGTTGAAGTTGGGTTTCATTTATGGGTTCTGGCCCTCGACTTTGGAGTTTTTCAGTCACTAGGCCAGTTGGTAGGGCTAGGGGTGGTGGCTAGAGGGCCAGGTGAGCAGTGGGACGGTTAATTATGATTAATCCTCAATGTCAAGTGATTTTGGAAGAGATATTTTGGTTAAGGCCCTTAAATGGGATAAGATCCCTTAAATTAGGGGACCCTTGGTGCATAGCATACTTAAGTGGTTTAAGAGGGTTTAACATGGTCAATAAGGTTTTCTTAGTGGTTGTGGAAACCTTAATTTGGTGGCTTTAGGATGGCTAAGTCAACCTTGGTGTATGGGTTTAATTTGGGTCAAAATGGTTAAAAGTTGGGTTTGGGTTAGGTGATCCTGAAACTGCTTATATGCAACAGTATAACAATGACTTTGATGATATATTTTACTTATGTTTCCTTACAGTGCAACAGAACCAAAAACTTCATCCTGACAAAAATAAGAATTTAACTCTTTAATATATATTATATTGGGATACTACGCAAGTATAGATATCGTTATCAAGTAATATATGAATTTTTAATTAAGACCTGAATATCAAATTCGCAAGGAAATATGCAATATGCACTATTGAACAACAAACTTTTTTATTTTAAAAATACAATTACTTAAACTAAAAATATTTTTGTAGTATTAAAATTCAAATCTTTTTGGTATTTTTGATATTTTGACAAAATAATAACTATTTAAAAAGATAACTTAAGTTTATTTAAAATAAAAACACCGAATTTGAAAAATATCTTTCTCCTTATCATAAATTAGTAATAAGTATAGGAATTCTATTGTGGAAGTGTGTGAATTGTATTGTGCCAAATAGGAGCAATTATAGTCTTTACACTTATTAGAGGTGTTATAAAGAACAGTGGCTAATTTAAAGTTTGAATAGTTATGAAGACCTGTTAGGAAGTGAAGATACTGAATTTCACTCTAGAGTTCACTTGATTCCCTCCACCTGGGGGCTAACATCTTGTATCATAACCTAAAACAATAAAGTTGGGGGCTTTAACCTGTCACTTTAAAGTTCTCTAACTCTACACCCTTCAATGATTATT
>JXCR01127759.1:0-18506 GCA_002079205.1 Phalaenopsis hybrid cultivar
CACAAATCCAGGATGGTTCCAGCAGTAAAGATCCAGATCAGGGGAAGTCAGTTCCTCATTTCTTTGGAAGAAGTGAACTTGATAGCTCTGGAGTTACCATGGGATTTGGTGAGCTGCCAATCCAAAGATCACAATACTCCCTGTCTCCTCTCCTGGAAGCTCCAATTAGGACAACTTGGAATGCTGTGGAACCCATTCCAGATCCTGTCTTTTGGACCAGTCTTGTTCCACCAACTGGACAGTCTCTCACAACCGCAGTTTCATCCCTGCCTACAAATCCTGTTCTTTAGGTATCATTTTGTGCTCTTAATTGCCTGTTTTATATCATGTTTGAAGCATATACAAGCAAAGGGGGTAGACTTTTCTTACCCTAAGCATGAATCAAAGTATTGTAGAATGATAATTTGAAGCCAGTTCTGAAAATGTATCTTGTATTTATATTAATAATGAAATGCAGTATAGTTGTGGTTTTATTTGAACTCTTACCCTACACTGAGCTTCCTCATGTTATGTATCTATTGATTTTAGATTTTGGCTTAGAAAGTTATGAGAGCCACAAATTTTTATAATTTATAAATTTTCCCAAATCGTGAGATCGACGAGTTTATCAGCCAATCAGTTTTGTCGGTTTGATTAAGGTTCAAAATTGCTTCTACATGAAATCGAAGTTGAATTAGGGTTCAACTGTCGAACGGGTGAATTAAATCGATTTACTATGATCAGGTTGGTTCTAATATTGATCAATTTAATTTTTTATTTTGATCATATAAATAAAAATAAAAAATTTTGATTAAAAATAGAGAAAATAATTAAAATATTAATTAGATTTATATTAAAAATATTTAAAATGGAGGTATCCTAAAATATTAATAAAAAGCCCTAACTAAGAGCTCAAAGCAATAACAATTAGGAAGCCTAATTAGAAATCTAACCATCTTTAGTATATCATGATAAATGGATGTGTTGGATTCTAACATGTTCATCAGTAGAGGGCCTATCATATCATAACAACTCAACAAAATTATTTGGAGGCATTTAACATTTTTGTTTGTACTTCAATGATATAACCTATTAAACAAGTGTTTAGAGGCATTACATGTGATGCGTGTTAGAAAATTTGCAATCAATGTCATGCCTCGAGATTTGTGCTGTATGATGGAGATTTGTTGGACATGTATCAACATGTCTATCAATTGTCTACGAGTTTTCATTTGACTTTAAAAACATGTCTAAGATACACATAGATTGGTTGGTTTGTTAAATATCTCTTGATATTATGGATTTTAGAACTCAACATGGGCACAGGCTTTCATAATTAATTACTTCTCCAATGGCTAAGAGAATACTTGATCAGAAAAGTTTTAATGTGCTAATATTATTCCCAAATTTGATCGAGTTGGATATTGTTCGATTTAAGGAGGTTAACTCGATCAAAATTTCATAATTATGTTATGCTACTGGAATTATTCTAACAACGTGTAAGGATTGATATAACTTTGTGAGTCGAGCTAAATTTGAAAAAGAAGGTTTTAATTTCATGTTGATCTAAGTTTGAGCAAGGTCAAAGATGATTAGAGTCAAGTTATGCCCTTCCATTAATTTTATATATATTTAATTTAATAATAAAATATTATCCTTCTTGCTATAATAGAACCCAAGGTGATTTTTATTGATATGAAGAGGGGTATAAATACCCATTACAAANTAAAGGGAAAAATGAAAGTAAATAAAAGCAAATCAAAGCAATTAATACAAAAATCAACATATTAATATTCTAATATTCTAATACTCCCCCTCAAGTTGAAGCATAGAAGTCAGTCATGTTCTACTTGGCTTTGAAATCATCAAATAGTGACTGAGGAAGGTTTTTCGTGAGAATATCTGCCAGTTGACCACTAGATGACATAATTGAAACACAAATTTCTTCGGACTCGAGCTTTTCTTTAATGAAGTGACGGACAATCTCACATGCTTGGTGCAATCAAGCTGGACCAGGTTGTGAGTAATGCTAATGGTAGCCTTGTTATCACTGAACAACTGTAGGGGAGTACAGGCTGTCATATGTAGTTCGTGGAGCATGAAGCGTAATCAAAGAGTATCACAAATTCCTGAAGACATAGATCGAAAGTCAACTTCCGCACTGCTTCGAGCAACTACAGACAACTTCCCGCTTTTTCACGTGACTGGATTTCCCCATACAAATGAGCAGTACCCTGAGGTAGATTGACGATCATGGATGGACTCGACCCAATTTGTGTCTGTCTAAACTGCAATAGAATGAGAGGTGTGAAAAAAAAAAAACATGAGCCCGATGTGCCTTTTATACAGTGCATAATCGGGTAGATAGTTTGGAAGGTGGTGCTCATAGGGATCATGCTGCGTGGCATATGTCAAAGCGTGTATGGGAAAGATAGATGAGTTTCCTTACAAGGAGCTTGTAGTGTGTCAAGACATTTTTTATTGGGATTTATTGTAATAACCACTGTTTTGCACAAGAGAAGATTGTTCTATGTCAAAAGGTCAATCATATATTTCCTTTTAGACCGGCAAATATCCTGAGATGACCGAGTAACTTTCATGCCTAAAAAGTATCAGAGAGATCTCAAGTTTTTCATTTCAAAAGAAGCATCAAGAATGCTTTTCAGAGACTCCAATGCTGGTAGATCATTACCCGTAAGAACAATATCGTCAACATAGACAATAAGAATAACTACCTGACCACTAGAGGAATGTCAGAAGAAGAGAGTGTGGTTTGATTGAGCCTGAGTGAATACATGGCCTACCACCACCTTTGTGAATTTTCCAACCATGCCCGTGGTGATTGCTTCAATCTATAAATGGATTTTTGTAGTCTACAAACTAGCCCCTGGGAGGGAGTGGAGTCAAAGCCTAGATGAAGAGCCATGCATACCTCATCTGCATGATGGGAATTTAGGAACACATTCTTAACATCAAACTAAAATAAATGTCAATCTAAATTCACTACAAGGGATAAGAGGACTCGAATGGTATTTAATTTAGCAACTGAAGCACATGTCTTCTCATAGTTAACTCTGTAGGTCTGTGAGTACCCTCTGACGACTAGCTATGTCTTGTTGCATTCAAAGGATCCATCATATTTAAACTTATTTACATCGAAAAAGATCAATAATGTCCCAAGTAAGGTTCCACTGAAGGGCATTCATCTCCTCCATGACGGCACCTTTTCAGGTTGGGTATGCTAAGGCAGCCTAAATAGTAAATGAAAGGTGATAAGTGGTCAGGGCCGTAGCAAATACTCTATAGGCTGATGATGATTTGTGAAGAGAGACATAGTTTGCCATGAGATAGAGAAAGACTGTTTAAATATGTACCTTACTAGAGGATATGACTTCCTCATTTAGCGTAGCAGTGTTGGGAATGTTGTCCAAAGGGGATTCAGAGTCCAGTAAGTGGTCAGCGAGCCTTAGAGTAGGTGCATCAGGACGCAGGTGTCGAGTGTAGACACAAAGAGTGAGAGGATGTACTGGTGGGACCAAAGGGCCAGAGGGTTTCTTGGTGGTAAAAGATTTGTATGGAACCAAATGAACATAGGGTTCCTCGATGGGAGGTGATGTGGGGTGAACATCCACAGAGGTATGGTAAGGAACATTGTTCAAGAATTCTAACTTCCCTCACTGGAGGTCGAGTTAGGAAAGTAGGGAACATTTTCAAAAAAGGAGACCGACACTCACAACGAACTTATTTTTAGTAGAGTCAAAGCACTGATACCCCTTTTGAATGGTAGGTATTCGAGGAAAACACATTTTATGGAACTGGGATCAAGTTTACTGCAAGTTGTGGTCGCGTTCCGGAAAAAGGCTATGCATAAAAAAATTTTGGGATGTAAAGTGGAGAAGATCTGATTGTTAGGAAATCATGATTTCAAGATGGCTAAAGGGGTACGAAAGCTGTGAATTTTTTTAGGGAGCTCTTTTGATGAGATAAGTGACGACAAGAATGACATTATTATAGATACAATTTATGCATTAGGGTGAAATGTAACAAAGCGAGTAATGTCGATGAGAAGTAGGTTTTTCCTCTCGGCTATCTTATTTTCTTGAGTGTCAGTAACTGAGCTATGATGGAGGATGCTCTTACTTATCATGAATTCTCTTACCATAGAGTTAAGAAATTCACGACCATTATCAGTCCAAAGTACTTGAATAGAAGTTTTGAATTGGGTCAAAATGAAGGTGTTTAAATTTTTCAAAGTAACAACTTCAAATTTATCTTTTAAAATATAGCCCAACGTCATCCAAGTGTGATCATCAATCAAAGTAAGGAACCAACATTTATTGATGTAGCTAGGAGTGTGAGAGGATCCCCATAAGTCACTATGGATAAGAGAGAAATGAGTATAATATGTGTAATTGTGGGGTAAATAAGAAACACGATGATGTTTAGCTAACTGACAAGTTCACACTTGAAATTAGAAGACTTTATTGGTAAACATCAAATAATATAATTATATTAGGTACTGAAAAATAGGATAACCCAAACGATAGTGTAACAACAAAATAAGGCATTTAGTGGACTATGCTAAACTGCAACTACTGTGTGGAGTGTCCTCGTTCTCCATGTTTTTTTCTTAGAAGAAGTCCACCTACCCGCTTAGCAGTTCCAATCATCTTCCTCGAAAGACGATCTTTAACGACATAAACATCAGAGAAAAAAATAAGCAACACAATCAATGTCATATGTAACCTTATTGACATATAAGATGTTACACTTCAGTAGAGGTACATGTAACACAGATTCCATAGTTAGATCTATTATTAAAACAACAGATCCTTTACTAACAATGGAACTTTGGGACATGTTAGCAATTTTAACAATATCTTTCCATGAGAAAGGATAGTATGTTGAGAAGGCTTGAGAGATTCTAGTCATGTGGTCCGTGACACTTGTCTGAATCACGATCCATGGACTAGAAGGGGCTAAAGAAATGAGTGTTATAGGATTGATATCTTGATGAACATGGGAGGTCGACGGGTTAGAAGAGAGCGAACTGGATCCAAGCAGCTTAATTAAGTGCTCCATTTGAATTTTAAGAGAATTGGAGGATTTTGATTTTTTTTTTGGTAGAGGCCCGCAGTACTGTGTTGGATTCAAAAGCTGTAGTGAGACACTTGATAACAGAAGATTTAGCTGAAAGTTTGGATTCAAGTTTCTCTTGGAGCTTCCAACAATTATCACGAATACGGTTGGTTTTTTTACTGTAATCACAAGTGGGGTTACCAGCCTGGGGTTGAGCATTATTAGAAACCAAGGTGGATACTTCAGTAGATAGAGTGGACACACCAAACAAGACAAGCTCCAACTCTCTTCACAACGAATCTCACCGAAAGTGGCGCGAGTAGAAGGAAGAGGGTTTTGGCCAAGGATACAACCCTTGACTTCATCAAGATCTTTGTTGAGGACTGCCAAAAATTGGAACATGCGGTCCTTTTCGACACATCATGCAATAAGATCATTGTAGTACTGGGTCACAGTCCTTGATTATTGTTTTGCCTCATGAATTTTCTTAGATACCTCGTACAGTTGGTTGAAATATTCTACATCTAAGTAGGCATCATAAACTGTCATCCAGAGAGCACTAGCAGTAAGGAGGAACATATATGATCGACCAGATGAAGTCTCCATGGAGTTGATCAGCCACAACATGACCATGAAGTTCTCAACTTTCTAAGCTTTATATGTTGGGTCAGTATTTGGAAGCTCATAAATCACATTAGTGAAATTATCGAATTTCCCACACGTTTTGATGATCAAGAACACAGATTGAGATTATTGGAGAAAGTTATTGTCATTTAGATTATGTGTTATAATTATGAAGTTCATGTTTTTTTCTTGTCCTCTGGTTTGTCGAGGAACAGAGGTTAAAATTGATCCTATTGTGGAATTAAGAACATTTTTTTAATGATGATTCAGTGCTAGAGGAGTTCGTTGTGACTCTTATTGTGCCAAATGAGATGTTAGCTTATGAGAAATTGTAAAGTTTTAATTGTTCGGAGGAATATCGCCTCCTGTTGAACTTGACCGGCTGAAGGAAGTTTCCATGAGGGGCTCTGACAAACCTGGAGGGAGGTTGCTCAGTTAGGCTAGGTTCTCAGCGGCTAGATAGTGCCCCAGGTGATTAGAACAGAGGTCTTGTATGACAGATCCTGAAGCACACGGGAAGTGATCTTCGCGGCTGCGACATCCTAATGAAGCAGACAACCCGAGGCAGACAAGAACTTAAAGTAGACGGGTCCTACAGATCCGTAGTGCTGGGGTGGCTGCGAAATCCTACTGAAGAAAACTACTTGAATCAGAAGGGAGCATGAAAGCGGTAAACTGGCCGACTCGATTAGGGAAGAGCAAATCTGTCCAACTGAGCAGAAATTTTGGCTATTTTCGTAGTATGTGAGGGTTTA
Organism: Phalaenopsis hybrid cultivar; assembly: GCA_002079205.1. NCBI lineage: Eukaryota > Viridiplantae > Streptophyta > Magnoliopsida > Asparagales > Orchidaceae > Phalaenopsis > Phalaenopsis hybrid cultivar. Next base: position 6,438 of record JXCR01127759.1, read on the forward strand.
GGTTTTATATGATCGGAAGGGAGATTTATTTAGAAATGAGAATCTTATGCACCAATACACACACACACACACACACACACACGCACACACACACAAACACACACACATACATACATAAGTTATTGAATTGATTTCGAGATACATCAAATTTATTTCAAGCAAGTCATTTTCAAATAAGAGCATGTATAATTCAATTTCTAATTGATTAAAGTTTGAACGATTATTAAACGAGTTTTCAATTTATAACATAATTACTAGCCTTAACTCTATAACTTCTAATGATAATTACTGCTTTTCTTTGGTAGATCATGACGAAAAAATGCATCAAATAGATATCTTTTTGAGATTGATTTTAACTTGTTACTTAAAGATGGCTTACCATACCAACATAACTAAATTATCCAGAGTCATGTAGTATGGCCACTTCCACAAAGTCTTAGAAGCATGCAATGATCATCAATTGCCTACTAACTTCTAATTTGATTTTGAAAGCATGCTTGAAATACATATAATTTGATGGTTTGCCAAATTTCTATTTGATATTCATCTAAATTTTGAATTTCTCCAACAAGGAAAACACTTTCACAATTTATTACATTTAATTGATGTGGGTTAAGTTAATCAAAATTCTATGACTAAATTAACCTTAATTTGTCTTTAAACCTATTTTGACAATATTGATATTGAGTTGAGCAAGCCAACTTAATTTTAACATTGATCCAAGTTTGAATAAGGAACAAAAGTGATATAGGGTCAAATTATGATTGGATTCAACTAATATTAAATATTGCTATAATTTTTAATTGGTTACCAAAAAAATATCGTATTTCTAAAAGTATATAAATTTTGTTTATTTATGAGAATTATTAACATATTGACAATAAAGATGCACACGTGTTTATATCATTTATAGAGTTAATTTTAAGTTGAATCTCATGCGAACCATCTTTGCTCTAGAGTGATTATTGAAGGAGTTTTTAGTTTCAAGCATGATTCTTAGCCTTACTAAGAGACCATAAGGTTGCTTCTTTTTAACTATCTTGAGTAGTGAAAGTATGGATCAAATACATATTTTTTAGATTGGCTCTATCTTGTTTATTAGTGAAGGGCTTTTCACACCAACTTAACTAAATTATTTGGAGGCTTGTAATATGGTTGTTTTGGTTCGAAGATATAACCTATTGAGCAAGAGCTTGAGACATGACATGTTTCATCTGAGTTTAAAGGAGTCGCGACCTAACCTGGGGTTTAGAGTTAACCAAGACGAGAACAAACGGTCAGACGGTGAAAGACGATTCACTGTTATTCTAATCATATCACTGACAATTTGATATTCAAATTATACATGACATAGCCATTAAAGAAAGCAATAAAAAAAATAAAATTTGTACATTTCTATTTATTGTTCTCATCTTCTATGCACATTTGTTCCCTTTCTATTTATCTTGTTCAACTGTTTAAAACCAAAAATAATATTAAGTAATATAATGAGTTATCTAAAGATAACATAAGTGTAATCACACTCCCAAACTACAGTAACCCAAGCAAAGGAAATTGATATGCTGGCTAGTTCTTTTTTTAAACTACAATAACCTACTTTTTTTTTTTCATTTTATACACGCTCTCTGGTTTTCTTCAAATTTATCTTCTTCAAAACTCTTGTGACCTAATAAATTTTTTTTAGAATTTGGAATTTTAAAGTTGGAATCGACGGTATCATTCGTTAAGGCTCAAGCGAAGATTCTTAGTCCATAAATCTAGTGTGTGAGTTTAGATAAAATTCTATATAAATTGATTGAGTATACATTATCAAAAGCTAAAGGTTGATGAACACATAAGTAAAATTGATTAGCTTTTACTTATATTTATTTAAAATATATTTTAATTATTACAATAAATTATAAAAAAATATTTCATAATTTTAAAAATTAGTTATCCTAATTTTCTCATTTTTTATAAATGAAAAAATATGAGNGCAATCAATGAACCAGGCTAAGACATATATATATATATATATATATATATATATATATATATATATATGCTAATTTTTATAGTGTAAGTTTTTTGCATTGAGTGATAGCTATCTCACTTAGTTATGGTTATTCATCCATTGCCTTGTGGACTAATTAGTTTCAATGCATATATTCTATTGAAATAACAATAATTCAATCATATGCTTCCTCGAATTTAATTCATAATACAAGCATGTCATTGATAGTTGACAGTATCTCTTAAGGACATTTTTCACAGCAATTAATCTTAAGGAGCCTAAATCCTTTGAGAGATTGATCATACTCAAATTTGTTATTTGATTTAATTCGACTTGTCTTAAGTATCTTACATATGCTTCGATAAGATTTACTAGTTTTATTTTATTAGATGTCTTCTCTTAACTGTACTGACGAAATCTCATATACAAGAAGAACAATCTCATATTATTTCTCATTATTTCCATTGTAGTGAAATAGTTATAATATTTTTGTCCTTTTTACTTTAAATACCATCAAAGTCTTGGATAACTTTGGAATTGTAATCAATCTTATATTTTTGTTTATGGGTTTGTCTCATCTATAAGAAGTTCTGAGGTTGTGTATGCTTAGTTGTAAGAAAACATGGGGTGTATGGTTATTCTACATTTTAAAAGAGCTTATTGAGTGATTTTATCATAATTCAAAGGGTTGCTTAGGCAAGGATTTATGGTGATTTGTGGCAATCGTGTAAATACCATTATATATGTGTGCTTTATTGTAAATTTGATTTATTTTAATATACCATGTGCTTTATTATTCATATGCTTATATAGTGATTAGATAATTACTTGCACATGAACAATTGTTCTCAATTAATTAACTATTGTTTAAATATGACATAGTCCAACTTAGCATTGTTTAACTTTGCAATCATCATCATTTTTATTTTTTGAACACTAATTTATATAGTTTTTATGTTTGATAATCTAAGTGATTCAAAGCTTCATTGCTTGAATAAATTCATTATATTATGCTTGCTTGCTCTATCATACACACATGTTTTACCCATTGTTGACCATATGATCTCAGTGACTCATGTGTGACTTATTAGTGATTTGATAATAATAAATTATGTGTGTTACGTCTTTTAAAATATATTTTAATTATTACAATAAATTATTAAAAAAAGTATTTCATAATTTTAAAAATTAGTTATCCTAATTTTCTCATTTTTTATAAATGAAAAAATATGAGTGAACATGTGTTTACTTTGCTCTTATTTATCATCTACTATTATAATAAATTTAATTGGTCCTAATTTCTTATATTAATAACTATAATTTTTTACTCAATGTAAATAAAAATAATAATAATTTATTGAAAATTTGTTAATTATGTGTTTCTTACTTTGTAAATTTAATTAATTCTTTATATTTCAGTTAATCCATTGATTTTTCTTAATTATGTCAATTATAATTAATTACAAACAATTACATAATTATATTATAGTAATTGAATTTGGTCTTAGTTTTGATTCCCTAAATTTATTAAATTAATTATATTTTTNTACTCAATGTAAATAAAAATAATAATAATTTATTGAAAAATTGTTAATTATGTGTTTCTTACTTTGTAAATTTAATTAATTATTTATATTTCAGTTAATCCATTGATTTTTCTTAACTATGTCAATTATAATTAATTACAAATAATTATATTATAGTAATTGAATTTGGTCTTAGTTTTGATTCCCTAAATTTATTAAATTAATTATATTTTTTTTTACCAAAACAAACAATTTATTTTCAACAGTGTCATTATCACTATTACTTGGGCGCATAAAATAGTGACGCTAGCATTACACTAGCAAACTAATGTCAAAGCACTAAACCTGTTCTAATTTACTCGTAATGATAAAATCACAATTAATTGTATTTCTATCTATTAAAGGATTTGTATCTATTTTTTTTAATAATTTTATTAATATTATTTGAAGATATAATTTGGTCTTTAAATATAAAAAAAATTAATGAAATTTTAATTCTTAAGAGCTTAAATATAATATCAATTCAAATGATTTTCCCCATATATATATATATATATATATATATATATATATATATATATANTTTTTTTTAACCAAAACAAACAATTTATTTTCAACAGTCTCATTATCACTTTTTCTTGCGCGCATAAAATAGTGAGGTTCGCATTACACTAGCAAACTAATGTCAAAACACTGACCTGTTCTAATTTACTCGTAATGATAAAGCTTAAATATAATCTCAATTCAAATGATTTTCCCCATATATATATATATATATATATATATATATATATATATATATANTATGTATATGTATATATTTGTGGGTGGGTGTGTGTGTGTGTGTACGCGTACCGTGATCTGTTGGTAGAGCAGCCTCTCTGAAGGTCGTAACTCCCCTCAGGTCATGAGTTCGAATTTCCTCATGTGTAGGGTGTGTTACTTGAATATTTATCACACCTAGGGATGACCGTGGCTAATTTAAGAGCCTTCGACCATTCCTTTATAATATATATATATATATATATCCTCACGCACAAAAAGGTCCTTTAGGGGACCCTTAAGCCACATCTCTCTGATTAATCTCTAAATTTTTTGTATGATATTTTTAATTATATTTTATAAGAGATTATATTGTATCAATTAATTGGTGATAACATTTCAATCATCTACAAAGATAAAGAGGACTTTGGCTTAGATTTTAGTTACAACTCTTGTTGTAGTAAGTATAGTAGGATTTGAAGAAGCCTTTTTGGCATTAAAGCTTGGGATAATATTCTCTTATGAAAATAATAAGCGACTTATCATTTAATCATGATTACATGAATGCTACAACACGTAGTCTTGGAGAGTAGAAAATATTACATCAAGAGTCCTGATGTAATTTCATGTATGGATTATAATATTTAAGTGTCATTGGTAGTATTGTGATGTTACTTTACCAAAATAACACCACAATACTACTAATAACACCTCCAATAAATCATCTGCACCTAATCTAAATGTAGGTCATCCGGTAGGCCAAATACTAGGCTAGCATGATGTTGAACCATAGAAAAATTATTAGATCTCATCTGCTCTCACTCACTTGATTTGAGAAATGCCATTGATTTTGTTTATATCTAATTAAAATATTGTAAATCTTGTAAAACTATTTCATCATTTTTTTATTATTAACTTTGCTTGATTTCTCATTCATTCAAGTTATTGCAAGTGAATTGTGCAAATACATAATTAGATTGATTTCTCATTCATTCAAGTTATTGCAGGTGAATTGTGCTTAATTTATTCATCTTTATGAGCTTGTGTGTGTGTGTGTGTGTGTGTGTGTGTGGCTATGTGCCAAACATAAAACATGGGGCTATTCAGAATAGAGTTTCTCAACGATGAAGGGGATTGTTGTTGAATCCTATGAAAAAAAGTGCTTAGTAGAGATCAATTGGCTGTTGAAACATATAACCATTATTGGGGCATTTACCTATATACCACAAAAGTATAATGTATCTACATATCTAGCACCTAGATTTTCATATTTACATGCATAGCACTTGAATCTTTATCATTACATCAAAAGTATCACTTCTATTTACTTTAAAAGGGAAAATACATCTTTTACTGTAGAGATTTATGCCACCTATTAAATGTAAATGTAAAATTTTAGGCGTTAGATGTGTAGATACATGAGAATTTTGTAAATTTTCCAAAATCATAATGAGTTGCTGCTCTTTAGTGTAGATTTACATTGTTTTAACATTACTAGCTTGGTTTGTTGATTCACATGCTTATGTGATAATTTGATGATTATTTTTGTTCATGTTCCATGGCTTTTTAATAATTCACTTGTGACTAAGCTAATGATTTTTGAGGAAGTTTAGGGTTTAGCAAGCAAATTTAGTACATTCAGATCAAGTCTATACCATTCAAGGCTAAAGAGTGGATCTAGTCTATCTATTGATTAAACCTGTTCCTGAACCAAATCTTTGATTTGATGGACTCCAAGTAGCATTTTTAGGCCCTAAATAAGGTGGCTCAAAACTAACCTAGGCTGAACCAAGTTTTACCCAACCTTGGTTAACCTTAACTTGGTTTAACTCAACTGGCTTAGGTGACCTATAGATAGGTCCAATTTGCCATCAGATTAATCCCTAGACTCATTGTTAAAGCTTGATCCCAAATTAAGTTGTTAAAAAAGTATGGCACAATTTAATGTAAAAATTATAAAAAACTGAAACAGCATTACAAAACAATTTGCAAATGCTTTTTATTTATTTATTTTTAATTTGATACACTAATCCAATGCTTAGCTTCAATCTTATGAAACTGGGTAATTTAAGAATAATGTAATAAATACTTGGACCTCGAAAAATAAATAAATAACTCACATTCTGTTGCCAGTTCTTTCTGGATGTTGAAAGAAAATGCTCGCTCCCTGGACTAAATCAGCTTCTTTTCATGGGAAAGGATCCCTTTCCCATCTGCTAAATGAATTCAGAAGACATGAATCAGCCTTGTATCGATAAAAGAGATTATTAAGCTACCTCTAGCTGGATCTTCTCTTGTGCTTATTGAACCTTGAGGAAGCAACTGATTTGGAATTTACAGACAATTTGTCTAGTTTAGGCTTCTTAACTCTTGAAACATTCATGTTTTGCTTCTGCTTTTTTGTAAGAGTATCAACTCCGCTGAATTTTTGCTGTTCAGCATATCTCCTCTTATGATTGGTAACTGTATTTCTTGTCCATGCCTTATTTCTGCTGTGTGAATTAGAAACACCGGTTCCATACATCATTTTACTGGAACTCCTCTTGGAGAAGCCGTTCAGCTCTTTCTTCCCTGACATCATCTGCGAACTACTTGATTTATCCATTGAAGGTTTCTTGGATGGATTTAGTGCATTATCACGTAGCCTTTTCTTCCCTCTGCAAGTTCAAGTCATAATATGATAACTGGATTGAAAGAAATATATTTTCAGGTAAGAAACAGTTATGCATGAATGGTTTTCAACCCCTTTGAAAGGGGGTCTGCTGACCTTTCTGCAGATTCAGATGTATTAGCCGCTTTGTCAATTTTCTGGGTGGCTCGTCCCTGCAATTATGAAGATCATTCATCACATCATCAAATGTAAATCCTAAAAGAAATCATGGTGTTTAAGAATTTGGAATAAAGCTTGGACAATAGACCACAAAATAGGGTAGCGCAAGCAAAGATGAAGTAAGATTATGGCATTCCTAACCGAAAACACTGCAGTTATTCTCATTAAGCATGTGCTTTGAAAACAGTTTCAAATTTCTCATAATACCGTGTGATGTAAACTGATCTTCTAAAGTAGTCCTACTTTTGGATACATCCACAATATAACAGGTAAAACTAATACTATTCAAAAATATTGTTTAAAATCATTTTTCCGAATTCCTATAAAACATATTTGGTAAAACACAACGGAGGACCGATAATTACTCTAATTGAATTATTGCATACATGTTATAATTAAGCATAGAACTGAAACACAGTGCGAAAATACCTGATAAAATTCACGAGCAAACATATCATTATGTGCTGCACTAGAAGTGCTCTTAAGTAGTCAAAAAAAGTCAAAAGAAAAGCAATGCCTAGAATAAATTTTAGACACATCAGGTACTAGATTTAAAAGGCGATCCAGGATGGCATATTGGACTAAAAAACAAGGAACAGGTGGTTATGACATTTCCATGTTCCTGGCAAGCCATATCTGCCATATAAAAAGATTAAAAGCTAGTCTTTAACAGTAAGTACCTCATGAATGAACTTAACAAAGTTTTTGTACTTTTCTGGCGTTTGGTTTTCAACAGCTTCCCAACTGCACTTTCTGATCAAGATCTCAACGATGATACTGACCTGATGTGCTAGGAATTTCCTATAGTGAGCATGCGGGAGACAGGCAAATTGAATAAAAATGAGGACCACAAGAGATTACAGCACGTACCTTTGATCTAAAATGATTTTTCGAAACTAATGACCATGGCAATAATCCTAGGAGAATTTCAGGTAAGAGCTTTTTCAAGTCATTGCAAACTAAGGAGGAAGCTAAAACTTTAATGAAACCAAGAGTTGCCTGCTCAATGTTGGCACCACACATTAAAATAATGGGAGGTTAATAGCATAAGAAAATATGAATAATAAGATAACTCACTTTTATAACTTCGTTTGCTTTGCTTTGAAGCAAAACAAGAACTGCAGGTATCAGGTTGGGCACGCAGAGGCAAAAAGCAGCATCGTGATATATCAGCAACGAAAGTGCAGAAACTGCTGCACTGATGATGTGAGGAGAGGAGCTTGAAAGATAACCAATCACCTGTCAAATCAAACAATCGTTTGCCACAACAAGAGGAAAATAAATTCAGGCGCCCATCCATTCAATATTCTAATGGTAATAGTTATCGACAACATGGTATGACCTCTAAAGCACGCAGACCAAGGTTTCAATGTATAATGTCACTAAGTTATTATTGCTGACCCCATGAGCATTAAATTATACTAATTTGATTTGAATGACAATTAACACATTTTGGAAGTTGCTTTATGTTTTTTTAAGGACATAGGCCAAGTTGGAAACTGAACAACAAAAAATTTTAGTGTGAGATTTATTTAAATGAAGCTGGGCTTTATTTTTCAAATCGTTTGCTTATAAATTTCAATTGTGCAAATCATTTTGTTTTAATCATTTGTATGTGCATCTCATTTTGGCACCAACAATCTTATAATAGTTGTACAACAAAACGGAAAAGACCGCAGCGCCTAGTCCGGCTAAAGTAATTCATTATATGTTGGTATGTAGAGGTGTACGCCTCTCTCTCACGATAGGGAGACAGGGCTACAATCTTAAATTAAAAACTACACCTTTTTTGTAAATAGCTCAATGAATTCAAGTGTTAGAAAATTCAATAATAATCGTAATCTAGCAGTAAGGTTGCAAGTAGAGGTTGTCGACGGCCGTGGATAGGCAGAGATGGTAAGCGGTGGTCGACAATTGTCGGCGGCTATGAAAGTCGATGGTCAAGTGTGGTTGGCGGTTATGGAGGCCGGTGACTACTCGTCAGGTCTTCTCTTCAGAACAGGCTCTGGAATTTCACTCACATTTTTTTCTTCTCCTTCTCCCCCAATTGAAGAGAGGGAGGTATTTATAGTTTATTTGGGAGGGGCATTTTAGACTTTTGGCACATAAACCCTTGATCATAAGTGATTTTTTTAGAATTTGGGTAGGTAAATGATTCCAGAACTGAGTGATCTTAGACTCGTTGGATTCCTCTCGTCAAATACTCGACTTATAGTTCATTTGATCATCCACTTGATGATCTAAAGCATCCAATTGTGCTTAAATGACTTGATTGGAACCAAATTCAATCAATTTTAAAATCGTTGGCTTCGTCTTACCAAGACGCTAAGTTTGATTATGTTTTATGAAATCAAAGCTTGGACAATCAAGAATTTGTATTTAGAATGTTTCTTGCTCAAAATACATTGAGATTTGTGCTTGCTCATATAATTTTTTTATGATATAACAAAGATAAACGTGAATTGACGTAATGTATCAATTGAATTTTATGTTTTGCATAAGAACATTAATGTGTTTATGATGGTCGATAGATATATAAATAAAATATTTTAGATTGTTTTTGCTTAATTTGAATGGATTGATTCTACTATATCTATGTAAATTTGAGACATATACTAGATGTAATTATGGGTGTATTCAAGTGATTGAGTTTATCACAGACTTTTTTATGGTATGTAGGACAACAAAATGAATGTTGGAGTTATATTCAATAAGTTCAATCATATCTGTCTCCATTACATCCAGTGTCAATTTGGAGTGGTCATAGTGAGACGTGACACAAGGTACATGGCAATCCTACGAATAGCGACAATAAATTGCCAAAGTTGTCAACAAGAGAATACTTACTTTATTAGGATTTAAAAGTACCCATTAAATTATAGATCATATTAAAGTCAGCCCAGCTTAAATACAATTGGGCTCCAATAAATTATTTAGTTAATATCCTTCCATAGCTATTGAATTTTTGTTAGAAAAATTCATGAATCATCACAGGTAACTCAATCTTTCACTTCACAAAACACCCTTGACATTAAACATGATTTTGTCACCGGTTGTAATTCCAAGAGTAAAATTAATGTAACTAGCTAGGAAATATGTAAAGAATGTTTTTCATGTGAAAACAAAATTTGGTGGAGAAAGGCAAAAATCCAATGCATTGATTGATAGTTCATAAATGAATTAAGCAAAATACGTTAAAAATGGAGAAAACCTTGAAAGTTTTGAGATGTCTAACTAGCACACAATTGTCATAATTTGTTAAAAGACTCCATATTGTATTTTTTTTTCATGAAATTAATTTCTAGTTGCATTAAGATGGAAAATGCTCCTATCACCTTCTTTAATTTTAGACATCAAACGTTTAAATATGCATTATACTTATCATAGTTAAAGTAAAGAGCAAAAATTATAAGGAATATTTTCATTCAAGCTACATATAAATAATAGATAATATAGTAAGATATGATGCATTCAAAGGCAATGACAAGTTTTTTATAAGCTTTCAAATTAATATAATATAGATAAGTCCAAGCATTGAATACAATCACAAAAACTTAGACATATAATAGTATGCCAAATATAATTTTCTTCTTATAATTGGAGAAATGTATCAATACAAACCATATGAAAAAAAAATGATTACCATGTCAATTAAAACCTACTTAAAAAATTAATCCCAATGGTTGAAATAACAATCATAATAACTATGAACCTCGACATTTAAAATTTTATACTTTTAAAGGTAGATATTACTAAGAAATTCATGAATAGGCTGACATAATTAGATTAGGTAATTTGGACATGCACGACATAAGGTTTAAAATGCACCTATTAAATTTATTGATAAAAATAATGTGAAAGATTAAGAAGGGAAAAAGAGTGAACCTAAGATAACTAGGGCAGAAATTTTAAAGACTTATAGGAAAATAGGCTTAAAATCTAATGTACATATAAAAAGTGAATAAAAAAAGAGGATTGAAATATGGGGCAATTATCACTTGATTTATATAAAATCAACCCCACAGTGCTAAGAAAATGTCAATGATGATGCTGACATTAAATAAGCTTTCTTATAAATTTGTTAATAAATAAACCAGGAGCCAAATAACAAACTCTAAAGCTCTATAGTAAGTTTCATCTATCATCTTTGGAGAAATGTAGCTTCACTTATGTTTAACTTCCTTGCACAACCAAAATCTTTAACGAAATAGGCATTAATAGTAAAAGAATAAAAGATTTTGCCTACAAATTTTTAATTCTATTGAAATAATCAACATAATATAATCAACTTGTTTCAATTTCTCAAAAAAGATCATACAATTAATATTTGTAAATCATGAATGATAAATATTGTTCTCGAAATGTATGCTTTATTTCAAACCAAGTAGATGTTATTTTAGGGGTAGTTACATAGATACCACCCAATTTCTATGTATTTACATATCTACTACCTAAAATTTGCTTTTTAAATTTCTTTTAACCCAAATCTTTAATATCACATCAAAAACAGCACCATTGTAACTTTTAAATTGTAAAACACCTTTTCATGCAAAGGTAAGGGGTAGGTGTAAAAATTCAAGATTAGGTCTTAGATATGAAAGTAAATAAGAATCGAGTTGTATGCATGTAAATATTCCTTTATTTTATTGGCACCACTTTACAAAAATGTTTGAGCAAATTTCATTAATTTATTTCAGCAAAATTAAGCATTTCAAAGAATTCTTCTATTTATCCATCCAATTTACAATATCATTAGCATTATGCATTCCATCAACTGTAGGGGTTATCTTTTTAACTAATATACAAGATAAGGCAGTGTCCAAAATACTAGTCGAGTTAATTCTGTTCAAATTGAATCATTTAGTAATGCATTAACTGCCCCTGATATTCAGCCCTACTTCAAGTTGAGATTGATATATTGTTGTATGCTTACGATGCTTAAGAGCCTAACGTTTTTA